>VDFB02179523.1:0-12566 GCA_007258455.2 Sequoia sempervirens
TTGAAACATTGTATAAGCTGGAAATGTACAATCTTAACATGAAAAGCAATTATGCATTTGCAAAGTTATCTACGTCCTCTGGGGTACAAGGAACGGTCATTACAAACACTAAACTTTTATCCAGATGAAAGCAAAAGAGAACCATAAGGATAACATACATTCATCCATAATTATAAGAGAGATACAGTATCTTATTGTGATTCAATTCATAGTTTCATGTTACAATTGTGGAGCATATTTCCACAGATACAACACATCAAAGATACAATGGAACATTCAATAGAGCTTCCCTTATATCATCAGGAAGAATACATTAAGTACATAAATGAGGTTTATGGTACAAAAGGAAGGAAATTCTTCATCCAAGCAAAACTCTGGAATTCTGCATTCGCATATGTCTCACGAACACATCTTGGAACCCAATGGGTGCATAGCACGTTCCACCCGACCATGTGGACCCGAAGGTCCACCCCCCATGCTAGGAAATGACAAGAAAGGGTCCACATCCAACAAGATCAAGTAAACAAGACTAACATCAACACTGACATAGAACAACATCCCATAGTACATCAACAAGCACATTGACAAGTACATCAAGTATTATATCGACAAGTACATCATCAAGTACATCGACAAGTACATCAACAAGTACATCAATAAGTACATCAAAAAGTACATCGACAAGTATATCAACCAATACATCAACAAGTACATCAATAAGTACATCAACAAGTACATCAAAAAGTATGTCGACAAGTACATCAGCAAGTACATCAATAAGTACATCAATAAGTACATCAACAAGTACATCAAAAAGTACATCGACAAGTACATCAACACTTCCAGAGGCTACCAAGCAAAGAAGGGTAAACGGATAATGTGGGAGAGTGTCATCGCATGGCCTTACATGGATTATCCAAGCAACCTATCACAAGATACCGCCTCCATCTATGGTTATCCAGGTAGCCTATCTCAAGGCACCGCTCCATAGGGTGACTCATGCGGGACCACTTACCTTTCGTGAGGACAAGGCAGTGATCTTACCAACCAGGTCTTCTCATCCCATCCTTAGTCTGTGAAAGCACTAACGGTATGGGTGAGGCACATCATTAATCTTGTTTAATGTTTTAGCTACCCAAACCCACTAGTTTATTAATTATATTATCACTTGTTTAGGAAACTCTTCCATGGGTTACCCTAACAGCCCCTTTGTGCATCGGCCCCCATGAAGAGCCACCCTCCCCAACAGTTCCACAACAAAGCTCACAACTACAAGAGGTGTACCAAACATAAAAGCCATAAAATGAAAACACATGTGAGGCATGTACCATCTCGCTCATAATTACCACCAAAATGCAAGGAAATCATGGAACAAGGTACACCCATAAGCTCAAAATAGAATCATAATCAATGGAATTCAAAGGTCTAATCATGAGAATATTCAACACACACAAAAGGTTCCCATCGCCTCTAGAAGTCTAACAGCCTACCACCCATGGCTATCAAAAGGAAGTAACTTAAATATTTGGGTTCCCATCATATCCAAAATATATCTAGACATAAAATTACCCAAAAAGTGCAATTAAACAAGAGGGAAATATGAACAACAAAGAATCACTAGTATGCATAAAGAATCAATACCAAAGAGTACTCAGATTAACTAAATAACAATCTAACATGTACAAAATAAGTTATAAATATCCTTTCACTTATACGTAAACATAATCCAATCCTACTCAAGATAGTGTAAAGAATTATTAAATGATTAACCATAATTAAGTGCATTTCAGATCATAATGTCCTTAAAGTGAGTAAGCCCTAGAATATGGTATACATTTAATTACTTTTAAACTAAATAACTTTAATTAAAAATTTGCTATCCTCCTTAGCTAATTCTAATTTTTAATTCCAATCTGAGCACTTTTATCGCAACACAATCTAATGAAAGAAAATTGTAATTAAATTTAACTTTTAATAATTAGAAATTAAAACTAATTTTTAAATGCACTTGAAAACAGATCTAACCTATAATTTTTAGCAACTGTTAAATACATCAGAAAATAACATTGCTTCAAAATAACTAAAGTTTTAAAATAACTAAAGTTTTAAAATATGATCTATATATTTATATTTGTTACTTAAAAAGATAAATTAAATTTACGGCAGTAATTTATTCAAAAATATCTCATACATGCAAATCACAAATCATTAGTAACAAAATTTGTAAATAGTTTAATTTTAACTAAACTTGTAATTAGAAATAAAATAAAAATTATAAAAAAAAAATTAAAGGTACTTGTTCATTATTTCCATATATATTACTTTTATTTTAAAAGAAAGATGAAAATAAAGAATAAAAGAATATTCTTTTTATTTTATTTTAAAATGAATGGTAAAAATACTTAACTTTTACCCCTATACAATCCTTTATTTATATTTTAATAACTTTATTAGATAGTGGGGGCTCCCTTCAAAACTATTTTGTGATGAAATATAAATCATAAATATGTTTATATTTATTGCTTGCTTTTAGGTTAAGAAATTTCATTTCCTAAGATGTGTCAGGCTAAATTTTAGAGGAATTAGTTTTCCTCCCCTTTCTATCCCCACGTATATCTCCCAATCCTTTTTGTTTTAAATTAATGAACAAACTTCCACTCACATGATATCAAGGCTACGAAATTAAGGGGATAAGTTCTTTTAACATGAATATTATTATTATCACCGTGAGGTTTGCAGCAATGTGTTCGGCGAAAAGAGTTTACCATTACTTAATGATTCTATGTAAGCATTATATTAATTTCATCCCTCTCAATTAAAGCGGAGGCACATTTCTTAGATTACCATGTTAGGCTCTAAAGAGAGAGAGATATCATTTTAACATTGAGAAGTTTTCCTTTTAATAACATATCCAAATAGCATAGGAACTTGGCCAAAAATTTCAGTACAATAAACATACCCAAAAATCATCATCAAAGCCCTATTTCAAGCAAATGCTGCCGCTAACAGATCTAAGTCAGTTATTAAATTTTTACACCCTTCTATTCTCGTGTGCTGCAACTATAGTAGATTGTCAGTGGAGTCAAAGAGATTATTTAATTTTATTTTATTTTAAATTCCTATTATGCTCAAGCGTTGTGGCTGGGGCAGGTTGATAATGAAATCGAAGAGATTATTTAAACCTCTACAACATTCTATTTTCAAGTACTGCAGCTATGAAGGGTTCAAACAACATCAGGGAAGCTATTTATGCCTCTATAGTCTTTTATGCTTGACTGTTGCTGCTGTGACAGGTTGCCAAAGGTAATAGGGACATTATTTAAAATTTATACACCTCCAAAGTCCATATTCTACAGCTGTGATAGATTGTTCAAGGAATGAAATGCAGTGGTTTGCAGAAAGAGCACAAAATAGATTTTGCAAGGAAGGTCTCAACATTTATTTATTTATTTTTCTTGAAGGACAAGAAGCACTCCAAAACACATCCTAACATCGTAAAATTTACTTGTCTCTGGGTACATGTAGAAAGGCAGTTTAGTGGAAGAGGACTGCACATACTTCACACGACAACACCCTCATACAAAGTTGATCATTAGGAGTAGTGCATGTTTACCCACATGTCGTAGCTAGGAAAGTTTAGTGGATGAGGGCTGCCCATACTCCAACACCAGCCGCCCCTAGGTTTATACACACGTAGAGTGTGGGCGCACAGGCAGGGCGTGTGAACTGTTTGACAAAATGCCTCAAGGAATTGTGTTGTGATCTCAAGGAATACAATGATTGCAAAGTATGCATGACACAGGTGGGGTGGGGGGTGATGAAAATTTCTTAAGAAACTTTCAAGCGAATGCAAATAAGCAGGTGTAAAGACAAAATCTTATTCCTAACGTATAAATACTTCAACTGGGAAAAGGCTGTGAAGGATATCAGGGAGGTTTAAATTTATGTATCCTCCAAAGTATAACCTCTTGAAAGTGAGACAAGTTGACCATATGAGAGACATTTAAAACCGCAGCATTTTACTTTCCGCATCTGCCGGATGTATTGTCAAAGAAACGGGAGGCTATTTAGCCCTTCTGGCCGCCTACGTTCAAGTGTGAGTAGCTTAGACAGGTTGGCAATGGCAACAGAGAGATTATTTAAACCTCTACAACCACCTAAGTTCAAGTGTTGCTGCTGTGACAGGACATCAATGGAACCAAAGAGATTGTTTAAGCCTATGCAACATTCTATTCTCAAGTACAACAGGTGTGACAGATTGAAAAACTATTAGGAAGATTATATATCAATAGAGAAATACTCAAATGCCACTGGTAAAAGCAATAAAATGGTTTGCCACCATCAAATAAAAAGGGTTTAAATTAAAATAGCTCGGCCGTATTTTATTCTCAAGTGTTGCAACTATGATAGATTGTCAATAAATCAAGGAGGTTATTTAAACTTTTAACTTCCTATTTGTTTAAGTGTTGCAGTTGAAAATGATTGACAATGGAGTAAGAAAGATTATCAATTTACTCTGGTGAAATCCCCATGAATCTTTAACCTAAACAAGACCATGTATATTTATTTATTGCACAAAGATTGGAGAAATACGGGGACACATTCGTCACATGTAGCCAAGTCAGAAGTAGCAAAATTTATTTTACGGTGAAAGAAGAAAACCCCTTGAAATCTAGGCAGGGTTAATTCAGTGGTAAAAAAAAATTGCATTAAGAAGTTAAACTTTTAAAGTTTAAAAATATGGAATTCAACAATTAAAACTCTAATTTACTAACCTGGATTTGACAGTCGTGACATAATCTTCTCTCTGTAAAATTTCTCTTCTCTCTGTAAAATTTCTCTTGCCTCTCTGTTTTCCCGTCTTTTCTTCTCCCTCTTTCCTCCAGATAAATTAAGAAAATAAACTTACAAACCTCGGTAAGCAAGATACAGGTGTCCATCAACACAGTTTTCAATTTTACACTCGACACCTATTATTTACCTTGTTTAACACTTGGAGGAATTTAGTAAATCAAGAAATCTACCTCTCCAATCTTGTTTGCGTTATGAAACATTTTTATCCACCCCCCCCTTTTTTTTAATTGCTATTTTAACAGATGCCACATCATACTTAATTAACTCCCGAAATAAATAAAATAAAATAAATCTCTTACGGAGGGTGAATTTTTCAATTATTTAAATATCCATATGTATACACATAATTATTATTTATTATTTTATTTTGTTCGAACTTTACTTAAGATTGATATTTCATTGCATCCCTTAAAATAGTTTAAATTAAATTTAAATTTTATCAAATGATTTAAATTTAAACTTTAAACTTCAAATATCCATTATTTAAAATACAAATTTGTATTTCATTTGCATTTTAATATAATTATAATCTTAACATTAATTCAATATTTTTAATTATTAAGATTCCCTTAATAATTTAATAATTTAATCTATTACTATAATTAAATTCATATTATAAAAATAAACCATGAAACTCAAAACAAGGACCAAATGAACATAGCAATGACTATGCCTGATACTAGAAACACATCAATTGCCAATAATGATACACATCCAGACAACACAGTAAACACATCAATATTTACGACTTGAAACGATCAACATAAAACAGTACAATACCATAACAGGATGAACTACAGACAGACGACAGACACAGACATGGACACTTCCTTGTCAAATCCTTAAACCACGTCATAACCATTGGGTATATTGGGCACGCTCAGACCTGACGGTGCAGGTGGAGTCGATGCCAGGTACCTGCAGTCCTGCAATAAAACAAGTGTTGGAACAACATATATATCTAATGTCAAACACATTGTGAGAGAGAATTGCAGTGTGGCAGGGTGCTCATGTATGAGCGATGCAACACCATCCCCCTCACCCAAAACTCAAACATCAGCACAACATCCTACATAGCATGAAATGAGTATTAAACAATTTACATAGTCACACAATATAGCATAATCAGGAAAGATGGTACCATGCATCATTATATTATCAACATCATAAAACACTATCATGTGTATCCAAGCAAAACACATAAGCTCAAATAGGAAAAACAATCACCCATGTAATCTCGAGTCTGCAACAAACGTAAACAGTATCCACATAGTAACAAAAGAGAACAGTATCATGAGGGGCACTCTGATTTGGTAGTTGGTGTGGTTTCTTTGGAATAAATCCCTATGTTATGGTGTCTTACTAAGCATGCATGAGAAAAAGTAAAGGAGTTTGTGGTATTTTCAGCTGCATATACCTTCCAAAACAAAATCAAACCGAGGATTGTCAAGGGCATATCTATGACCTAATTTTGAATGAATCTGAGTATGGAAGTAGAATGGCATCTCCAACACCATTAAGAATTATAATTATGGGCATAGCTCTAGTCTCTTGTAGAAAATCTAGATTTCATGTACATCCAAGATACTAAGCAACCATGATCAATATTAGTTCTAAAAATGGAGTGCCTCAAGAACAATAAGGTCCTTCTACAGATTGCTAATATTAAAGAGCTTAGATTGTTTGCAAAAAAAACATATGCTTTTGAGCCAACAAAAGATACCATTTTTGAAGCCTTGGGTTCCTTACATGAGACTTCAAATCCAAACAATGCCATGATTATAGATGTGACATAGACGTGAAGAATTTAACTGCAAGAAGCCTGGGCTACTTCTTTGGCCCAGCAAGAAGTGTCTAGTAATCAGAGGTGTAGAGATTTAAGAGAAGAGCTCATCCATATTCCAAAATACCTTGCAAATAAAATTATCAATACTATGAATGCTACTTCCAAGGCAGGTTTGCAAGCATTGGGGATAAATGATAGGTCAACTATTATATTGGATGCCCAAAGACTTATTGGAAAGCATCAAATAATGGAAAGTGTGCAAAATAAGGCAGATGAACTTATAAAGAAAGTGGTAGGTTTCAAGGCTCTATTCACTAATCTATTTAAGAAAGGTTTTCCATCATTTTGGGATGATCATTAGTATTCAATTCCTCAAAATCAATATTTGGAATTACTAGCCAAATGCAGAAGTGAAGACTCCAAATTTGAAGATCTCGGCAAATCACTGAAGGGGCAGTCTATAGTAGATAAGTTGAAAGATGACTTTCATATCTTAACTAAGTTCAAATTATTAGTGCACTACTTGCCTCCATTTTCATATGCTCAATATAATGACCTAGAGTTTTCAACTAGTGAAATGATAGGTTATAATTTCCCAAGTGCTTCTTGATGGGCCAACATTATTAAATATGGAACGAAGATTCGCCTACCTTCTGGAAGATAAGGAGCAGGCCTTATTATGTGCAACTTTCCACCAATTTCTAAGCAAAGATCCAAATATCTTGTAACATTTCCAACAAACAAACCAAAATCTTTGTAGCAGTTTTAAATATTTCTGCTTGATTTTAATTAGAGCATAAAGTTAGTTTGATGAGCTAATAATGGCTTAAAGTTTGTAATTATCTATATAAACTATGTAAATTCAAAGACAATGGGTTCCAAACTATTTTGTTACACTCGGACTCTATTATATAGAAGGTGTATTTGATAGCTATATATAATTTAATACAAAAGTGTTGAAAGGCCTATTTTTTATCTCAATGAATTCCTGGAGTTTTTCAGTATCATTTTTTTCCCTCTCATGTTTGTGCTTCCAATTGCTATATTTTGTTCTAAATGTTCATGTATATAGTGAATGTGATTTATTGTTTTTATGAACGATAGAATCATTACAAGATCCATGGTGATATATTGTGATGCCTATTTTCTTAAGACATTGACATATTATGTATAAGTTTCTACTGCAAATTATATGAGATTAGTTCATGGAGCACTTGGTCTCCATTGTCTTACACATGTTCGTTCATCACTTTTTGACATAGATCGACCTTCTCATCACCACACGTGGGACTTGATTTGGAATTGGCACATATGTTGAGGCATGATAGAGATGACATAGCACCCTTGCACACATGTTGAGGCATCATGGAGGTTGTTTATTGGTTCATGCATGGATTATTTGGTCTACTTGACCCACACGAGATACTTTATTACTTTTCTATGTGGAGTGACCCTTCACCTTCCACAGGTGTGGGGTTGATCTAGCATTTGGGCACACATGTTCATGCATGAGAGGACTATTTTATGGTTTTTTGGTGCTTGGAGTCTAGCACCACCCCCTCTCTCTATAGGACTTAGGTTTGGATTTTACACCAAACACTCTCTCTATAAGACCTATGTGGTGGTTCAAGGCCCTGTTCCACATCGCCCATGGGTCCTAGAAGTGGATGTTACAACAAAAGTTCCTATTTTTCAACCCTGAAACATAGCCTAAACCTCAAGAGGAGGATTTAGACAATTAACTTCTAGGAACACTAAATGGTACCCTTCCATTAGCCTCAAGGGTTCAGTAAAAAACATAGTGGCCCTAGTTAGCAAGTTGTATGGGGAGAAGGATGCTTCTCATTTTCAAGAATCCTAAGTCTCATTGCTACATATGTTGCTTAAAGAAGGGCCAATTTTAAACTAGGTAGTTGTTATGTCACTCACTTTGTGCAATGAAATAATGAGAGTCGAGTCTCCTCCAATGGACACAAAGCCAAAATTCTATACAACCTCTTACTTGTGTTATATTATTTTTGCAACTAATAAATTCTTTAGGGATGAATTGGACATGGATCATCCCATGTCATTTTGTCCATGTTTATTGCTAGGACCGATGGAAGCACAAATATTCATCCAAATATGAGCACATCTATGACCAATTCTTTGCTCCCTTGCATGAGCTATTATTTGAGAAAAGGTTCCCTAGGTTGTCTAAAGACATGATTAGAATCTTGGAGAACCTAAAAGATTACTCCCTATATGAGTTGTTAACATATAGGAAGATCTATGGCACCACAAACACATCCCATACTTTTCCCAAGCATGTACCTGACATGTTGATCAAGAAGTTCCATGTCATACTATACTCTTGAGATTTAATGAAGCCATGGAAGCAATGGTAATGGATGTAGATGATATGGATCTAGTGGCTAGGGATATGAATAGGGTCGTCACAACACAAGCAAATGAATCAAACATCCTTAAAATGACATGGGAAATGGAAGGGCATAAGAAGGAAATTGAGCACTTGAAACATCAAGTGGAATACTACAAGGCTGCAAGGTATGACAGGTGATTTCATGGAATATGCATTAGAAATCCATGATGACTTGACCTTGGTGCAAAAGGATTTCTACAAGGATGTGTTAGATCTAAAGGATACCTACCAAGATGCATCAAAACATTCTTATGTGTTAAAATAATGACAGCATCGTGAGGAAGGATGGAAAAGATGTATGTGGATCACTTAGTAGAATGGCAACATGAATTCAAGGAAGCACTCCTTGAGATACCATGTTTGAGAGAAAAGAAGATAAATCAAATCAACATGGGACTAAGTTACTCCGTAATTACAGCCCATAACCCAAGTAGAAACAAGAGATTAAAGAGATAAGCGTTAATTGGAAAAGTCATTGAAAATAAGGCAATGTGAATGCCACCTTGCCCTTTAAGGAAAACAATATCTTTTTCCTCAACATGAAATAATGGGATAATTGAGTGGGATCTAGGGCCAATAGAGAAGCACTTTAGAACTCATCCTACACATCAATAAATAACTCAACACAAGAAATGAAAATTGGCATATTAACACAACAAAATCCAACTAAGTTATTGAAAGTCAACTATTGATACCTCATTCTCCATCCAAATTACAAAATCTGCCCACTTTTTTCCTTGTAACTTTTCCTTTTCAAATTGCTTTGGATGCCGACCATATTTCTCCTCCTTTCAAAACATGGCACATGGACTAGTTAAACAAATTAATATGCAATCATTCACTTTTTCCTAGGAAATAAAATAATATCATTTTAACATATTAAATACTTAGAAATGTATAGATCAAAGGCACATGTAAACCTTTCTGGCCACTGTGATGTGTGGTATGAAGTTTTTCAAGCCTAGCCTTGGAGGCATTTTCCTAAAACATATACTAATTCAATTTAACTATGCACAAATAAAATTTAAAAATTGTTTAATAAATTTGATATAATCTTATGAGAAAATTCAAATACCTGCATACTCTCTTCACTGGACTTCCTCCGTGCATCGGAATCCTCATATACTTTTACAAGATATTTCCATACTTTCACACTTACATCAATTGGCCTTTTTTTGAGCCTTAGCTCATGAGGTATTTTTGTATCTTCTTTGTTTGGTTGCACCGAAATCTCTTGCAATTTTGAGACATTTGTAGCTTTATCTTCTTTACAGACCAATCTATGCCAAATTCAGTCTCCATGTCATGGATAACTACTTTTTGCAGGTGCATGGGTATCTTTGAGAATGGAAAATGTAGATGGTCTTTGAACCATTGAAGGTATGATTCCTTCAACCTATTCACAAATTTGTTTCCAGCATTTGTCATTCAGACTTCCCCTAAAACCACATCGTATTCTATCTTGGTATCGTAGCTACCAATGCAAGATGCAAAACATGGCATGGTGGAAGAAGTTTGTGTCCCAAGAGTGGCTAGGACATTGGAAGTCTCTACTCCCTGTTCCACATTCTTAGAGTTTATTGTTATTGATTTACTCATGGATGTGATCTAGGGTGGTTGGGGAATCCAATTGATTCCACATTACATGATTGATTTGGTTCCAATGTTTCCAGAGGGATTTACTAAGATCATTTTCTATATGTATTTGGAAAGCATTGTCAAGTCCACACACCATCCAATTTGTTCCACTACCTCTACCCAAATATGGAATCCAATGCCTCTTTATCTTTGTTAGTCTGTCATAGTACTGTATATATATAATAGAATTCTTCTTTATAAATTTTGAAATAAAACTAAAAACTAAAAATCAAAGAAACAAAACACATTTACAAATCTATAGAATTGACAATGAATTACCTCATTGTGGCCAAAGTCTACTCCCTTTGTTCCCTTCCGTCTATTGCTTGAAATTTTGAGGTGACCTAGGGCAAATTATTTTCATCCAGTCTGTGGAGGAAAACGAAGTACACACTGCTAGTTATGAATTTTTTTGTATAGTTTGTAGTATGAAAGTTTTGTTTTGTGGTATGAAAGCAAGCCACCAATCAAAGAAATTAAAAGAAATGGGCGATTTAAAAGAAACAGGCGATTAATGAGCAAGATTTGCCTTGAATGAATCTCTTTCTGGATTTAAATGCCTATGAGATATCTCCTGAGAGTTCAAACCCTGTGATGAAATGAATAATGCAAAAATAAGACCACCAAATAACCCAAATCAACTGAAGCTCGACCATTATCTACTAGGTGGCATCCCTTTTGTACAAATCTATTAGTAAAAATTCTATCTAAATATCTTTATATGGATTCAAATTGAACCAAAAGGAAAAACATACCTAGTTTTCATGTTTAAAGAGAAATCAAGAGTTTGATTTCTATCCATCTATCCTCTAATTTGTATCTCACAAAAAAATTAAATCAGGCAACCAAACATTGTAAACACCATCTATCCTATGCTCTGTATCTGGAAAAAAAATAAAATTGGGCGACCAAATAATGCAAACACACAAGAAAAATGAAAACTAAAAAATCAACAAGACCAACCTAACAAATGAAAAACAACTGAAACAAAAAATGAGTGACCTATGGCAAATTATTTTTGTCAAGTTTGTGGTATGAAAGTTTTGTTGTGTTTTTGTTGTTGTGCGGTATGTTTTAACATGGGCGGGAATTTTTAATTTTCTGTTTTTGATTCATTATTCGGTACTATAATCGTCATAGTTAACACCGACTTTCAGCCCTAAATGTAATCTCTTTGGGGCGCCAAAGGCTGCACAAAGTGCGCCTAATTTAGCACCTAACTGTACCAAACCAAAATGTTCCTCATGTAAACATTTGGAATTGAGGTAAATGTTTAAGTAGTAAGGGTTTTATAACATTGGAATCTAGTGTGACAACAACATACCACCAACTAGCTTGGAAAAAAATGGATACATCCTAGAAACTTTACATAATAAAAACATAATTTGATGGAACTTAAAAAAAGTTGTATTGTGTTTTAGTAACTTGAAAACCAAAATATTTTATCTATCAAATAAATAAATTCAGATCTCATGCCTTCTCTTGGTTAATGAAGATATACATGCTAGCTAAATCAATCAAGATGTCAAAGGATTTAGCTAGTGGCTAGACTTCCATGCAATACTAATTATGAAAACATAACATATTAGGCTACAAATATGATTTCCATACAACATAAAGTAGGTCATGCTATGTATCAATCTTTCATTAAAGTTGTAGTAAATTGTTAAGTCTTATATGGGTTGAGCCATTTGTAAATATTTGTTGGATTTTATTTGATGAGGGGATTTCTACATAACCAATCCAACTACTTTCACCACGACCTCTATGGAGGATAAACACCAATCATGAAAAATAAAAAATCAAGAATTAAAGTTTTGGATCTTATCTAAGATAAATATTCTCACACTATCCAATGTAAAGTAG
>VDFB02179524.1:0-25781 GCA_007258455.2 Sequoia sempervirens
GTGCCTTCGTGAGCTTTCCCTTTTTTTTTTACTTTATTTTGTTTGTTATTAATCACTTCTGGTATCTCTACGTTTTGCTTTGACGAGATAGAGATATTGGTATTACTACTAGTTGTTAGTTTTAAGTTATCAAGAATTCCGAACTTCCAACGGTGAAGCATTGTAAACATCTTCTCTGAAAAAAGAGAGAAGGATGAATGTAACACACCCCAATTCGCGTGTGAGTTTCAGGTGTACATTTTGTAATTATTTGTTTGATTTACTATCGCCAAGTAGCAAGTATAGCGGGCTTCCTTTCGAGGAGAGATTCACATCACATAGTCAGTATTGAAGTCCGTTGTGTAATCTATCGAAAAGCTGATTACATAATTTTCACCCATCACTTACACATCCATTTTCCTTACCATAATGTACTTACCATAATGTACTTGTTCTTGATTACTTGTCCATCTCGAGCATAACATTGCTCCTGGACACCTGTCAAATCTCGATACTGCTTCATACTTAAGCTTTGCATCGACAAAGTTTCATCGATCACTTCGATCTATTACTCCTTTTTGACATTCTATCAAGTCTATGTTTTTACCCTATTTCTAAGCCTATTTCAGCTTAATAGAGTTTCCGACCTTTCCTTCCACATAATGGTCCAAACCTCAATGTTAGAAGTTTATAAATCATTCAAGATTTAGTCTACCATTTTTGCTTATTTGACTATAATATATTGCACATTCGCTCAACTGAATGTTTTCATAGTATGATTATGGTTCACACAACCCTATCATTATTTGCATGTTCAAAACTGAAATATCCTTCTCAGGAATACTAAGCAACTACTTTCCACAATATATTATTTAGGACCAAAATCCTATAAGTCAAGTTTCCAAATAGTGTTGATGAGTCTGTCCACTAGAACATTATGTTAGTTCTACTAACATAGACAGATTGATCTGTCTTGTGTTCTACCACTTTCCCTTTGGAATCTCAAGAGAGTATACATGTCCTACCGATGATGACATCCGGTCTTCATTTCCTGGCATACTAGACGTTATCTTGCCACATTCCGTGCAGCTTCTTACTCTATCTTTTCCAGGTTATAGTGGTTTCTCATCCGACAATTCCCTTTGTCGTTCCGATGTCCTAACTCTGACATTAATTCCCTCGTTTCATTCCTAGATCTTCCAAAATTTTGGGTACATAGGTTCTTTTATATCCAATAATAGTCTATTCTTTGACTAAGTGAAAACCTATTTTGATCTCACGCTACCTTTAATTCCATGTAATAATGGTTAGGAGTTTTGTAGAGATAAATCCCATTTATCTAAGGACATCCATACCGTGGATTTCTTCTGTCCTCGGATTATTTTAAAAGATGTAATCCATCTTTCAACTCAATCTAATTTTCCCGATAAGATTTGGTACTAATTTTGAGTATTAATCCTCATTCAATCATGTTGTTCCCTAGAATATATCAGATTTAGTTGCATATCTAATTACCAAGCACGAACGTTTCTTGTTATCTCCTTTGATTCTCTTAATCATATAGGAGAGTCTCAACTTCGGTATATCCTTTTTGAGCTCAAGTAACAACCCCCGGTGTTCTACTTAGTAAAGTTTTCCAATATTTCACGCTAAGTGAAAATTCTATGATGTCACGACATAACAATAGATGCTTCCCTTTGAGAGTGTGTCCCTTTTAATATAAGAGCCACTCAAATAGAGTCTAGTCAATAATATGACTTCCTTTAACTCACTAGGTATCCCACCTATGTTTTCCACTCATATAGAATTTTCCATAAGCTCAAGTGATATACACATTCTCATGGGAGAATCTCTATCTCAATATTTCCTTCCAATTCTTAGGATAGAATTCTTAATCGTTGACTAGTCTGATGTTATAGGTCTCTCTATCCCTATAAGTCCCAATCAAGACTCAACCAAGTAAGTTATTCCCAACTTAAAGGTGTTAATGAGTATTCTAGTACATAACCCAACTCAATAGGTTAAATCTTATCCTAAGGTCTCTCTCTTTATTCGAATGAACTTCTTGTCCCAATTAGGTTATTCTAAACCTAGGGTTTCGTTCAAGAGTATGGTAGTGATCAAGTGATTAATCAAGTAAAGATAATTGATGCATTTGCATAATGTGACATCCTATTTTATCTTTCATACCATCTCTATGGCTTAATAGCTAAACCTTATCATCCCCAAGTCTCCTAGCATAGTAAGCTATAGTGTCAAGTCGCTTTACGACATGGATATACTTATTAATATGTAGTATTACTACTTATGTATAGAAATATCATCGTTATCTAAATTCTCTATATAAGGTGTATAGGAGTGTAGAGACACTTTCTTCCAATCACGATTAATCTAGATCTTCCCTTGCCAATCCCATAGGCAATGATCTTCCTTATCATGATCAAATTATCCGCCTATCCTTTTCTAAGGCATCAATAATAATATTGTTTGATCTCCTAATCACATAAATATAAAGTATGGGATGATAAAAGTGTTGACCCAATTGATAAATTAAAGCTTTCCAATTCACACTTTAAACATGTAAGAGTAACTAGTAGCAAGATAATACAGTAAATATTTTCCTTTCTTTATTGATAAGCGGTACAAGTTACAATATGTTTCCTCATGAATTTCATTTTCATTGCAAATATAAATCAGAGTTAGAAAGGAATACAGTTACATACATAGCTCGTAAGCTTTTGCACAAATAGAAGTAAGAAGGTCCAGGAATCCGTCCTTTCAAATCTTGGTACATCGGCCACTCGCTGTGGAGGAGAAACATCACTCGGGCGCTTTTCCGCCAACCACGAACTTATAATGCGGTCCCCCGCACGATCATTTTGCAATGAACGGCCCTCCCTTCGAAGAAGAGATTGGTAGGGTATCCTTTAATGATTACCAACTGAGCATAGTGTTGTGTCCTACTCAACTAGAACCTTGCTGTTTCACAATCTCGATCTAGTACTCGGATCACAATGAACTGACAGTGTAGTCTCAACTATCTCACATCTAGGTGGATGTCGTACCTTTCACTACTTTGGCCAAAGTATTCTCATTCAGTACTTCGAATGAAGGTCATCTATCATAAACACTACTCAGCGCCGATTTGACTTAAGGCTTCCTTACTCTACGCATAGGTTTTGTCCTTCAATGGATGAAACCGTCATCCCAGACATCCTACAATCATACTAACTTAATGGAGATGAAAAGTCTACAAGTGTCTTTATTTTATTCCTCCTATTCAGGAAATCTTTGTCCTAGGAGTACTTAGCTTATTCAGTTATCTAATAACCTAAGCTAAAAGACCATACTTGACTAGACCTTCATTTCGATCCTAGTAGTAAATAAGCATATCTACGTATTCTCCATATAGAGATCATACAAGTTTGCAAAAACATTCAAATGCATATAAAACGCTTCACTATATAATGCAGATTTAAGTAAAGCTACCCTTGAGCTCTTTAATCCTTTGATTCTCTTTTCACTACCCCCTTATTCTAAAGTTCTTATACATTTGCCTTAAAATGAAATGCACAAAGAAAGTTTGCCCAATCAGTTCTTAAATAGCTTTGAACTATTTGAAATTTCAACCACACAAATAAGAAAATGCAACCTTTCAACAAAAATTACAAAGAAATAGAAAGTCATGCCTGATATTCAAAGAGTACGGTGAACTCCAAGATTACTCTTTCACAATGGCACAATGGCACTCCAAGATCACTCTTATACAATGGCACTCCACTATAGTAGTTTTGCCCAGCAAAGACTCTTAATTCTCACAAAGTATTAAGACTGTAATGTTGCAATTGCTTGTCAAATATTGTCCAAGTTCTCTATATCTTGCTCACTCAGTACTTAAAAAAAAATGTAGTAATAAGGTAAATGTCTCAGCTCAGAAAAACGGATTTGTAACTCAATGACTTGCTAATTTTTTAGACTTCAAAAACAAATATCACAAAGAATAGTCCATTTATGGGCAGTACAATGAAATCCACTAAAGAAGACATGTGGTTAAACATCTAGCTATTGCTGAAATTGAGTCAAATGATAGATGGCTGTTTCTTAAACCCTTAGTCATCAAATTGAAGGTGATTCGACCTCCTTAGAGCCAGCAAGAGAAGAATAAGTCAATTCACATGGCGGATTTTGACAGCTCAAGGCGTTTTCAGTTTTTTAAGGGTTTTATTGAGGCAAAGGTCAGTTCCAGGATGAAGCGTCGTCGACAACTCACCACATAAACCATTTTACCGGCATGAAACCGATTCGCGACCGACTTACGTGATCTTTCCCTGCCAGCGCGTTTGGTGGCAGCGCGTTTTAAAGCGTGATTTTACGAATCGCAGCGTTTCCGGTTAAGTTTTTGCGTTTTCTTCACGCGGTGGCTTTTTCAGCGGTTCGCGATGAAACGTTTTACTTCCTTTTCAAATGTTCATTTCAAAATAATTGGAGCTTTTACTGCTATAAAGTGTTTAATATTTCAAATATTTAGCTTTCAATGTTTCGATTTCCTATTTGAATCAAAATCAAATATTTCCATTGTGAAATTCACTACTTTTTGAAATGTATTTTATAAGTTTAATATTTCAATTGGCTAACTCAAATATTTTATAACTCAAAGTAACAATCGTTTTATAATTTTACCAAGGTATTTTAAATTTATATAATTCACATTTCAATATTATTCATTTATATATTTTATCACATATATATTTCAATTAAGTGTAATATTTTAAATATATAAATATATATATTTTCCGACATTACATCGTGATGTATATATATATATATATAAATATTACCTTAATATTAATATATATTTTTAAATATATAACTATATAATACATTTACATAGGTATTTATGTATTTCATAATATAATCACATTGTTAATATATACATTAATACATAAATATTTATGTAATTTTGCTAGGCAATATTATAAAATATTATTTTCACTACAGATATCAAACGGAATGTGTACATATATATATACCTGTGTTTACGTATGTATGCATACATACATGTCAACACATGTGTACGAGCATATCCGTCTGCTTAACATACACATGTATTGATATGTCTGTACATATAAATACGTGTTCACAATATATAGATGTGCATGCGTTCACATTCAATCATTAACACAACATTCACACCATTCATACTTGGGTCATGGTATAGCAAGTCTGACATTTAAACAATCACATCTCCTAAACATAAAGAAGTGAATACAAAATCCTTATGTCAATACACAAGCCTATGGATGACTTACCGTTGCCTCGACAAACAGACTTGGCTTACTCATTCTATAGTATGTGTGTGTATGCTCAATTTGGTAATTGTTACTGTTTACCCGACCAAGTTCCTCCCCGAATGATGTCTCTCCTCTGTCCGGAGGATCAGTCTTCATACCTGCACATCATGACATGACATCGGCAGTCATATGCTCATAACAAGGTAAAAACATCTCACAAGTTAGAATACTATTATTCCATAATTGTATGCAACATTTAATCAAGACTAAATCATTTAGAAGTAACAATCAAATGAAATCATCAGAACTCATTCATTTATTAACGAGATCAACCATGTTTTATTCATCATCAAGATTCAAACATTACAATCAATTGCCTATACAATAGTAGCTATAATACCGGAATGTAACAAAAGGTTGTAATCCTTGAGTTTTCCATTTATCTTTCTCCAAAAGTCCCAATACCTTTTTCCTTGTGGTCATCAAATGTATGACTTAATTCTCTTAATGACTTGTGAAGAAGTCATTAGTTCTTCCAAATTGAAAACATACCCACGTTTTTCGTTGGGTGGGGTACTTAACTCGAGTCAATCCACTCTCTTCCTTCCCCCCTTAGTGTTTCCACAACTTTCAATCTATTGAAAGTTGAACTCCTAGCAAACTCTTGCTTCTTTGAAAGGATTTGTCATTCCTCGTCGTTGGCTTTCTATTGCCGTTTTCTTCCTCAATGGTATACTTTAAATATACTTTTCCCAAAGTTAGATTCATCATTGTTTTTTATCTCATAGATTCAACATTTTGGATCATCCAATAGGAGATCTAATGAATAATCAACAACTTTAGAGACACACTATTATTCCCATTTTCTTTCCAATATCCTTTTTGGTGGAGGAATATCCATGTTCACAAGCCTCTTTTGTTGATATACTTTTCATCTTAGAACGTTGTTTTCCTTGCAACTTCTATTGATCTGACACATAGTGTTTTATTGTATTCCATTTCCTTTTGGAACCTCTAAACGAATGTTGATTTTCGTAGACATGTTGGTGAGTTCATCTTATAATTCCAACCTATCTATGTACTATCCAAACCTTTGGTCAAGCCGACCTGATTTACCATTTTAGGTTTCTTTCCTATATTCACCTTTTCAAATGACTTTATTCCAATGCTTGGAATCCTATTCTCTCATAACCTTTAGAGATACCAAAGTTGTTTGGTCTCATTCTCTCATCTTAATCAAAACTCTAATAATCTCATTGATTTTGGTTGGTGGAACCTTGCCCACGTCGTTGATTACTTCTTTTTGACCATTTTGGTCTTTTCTCTTTTCCTAGGTACTAACTCTATTCTTGCAAGATCTTATCCTTACACAAGAATTAGGTTTATGTCAAGAGTTCTCCAACCCTTGTGGATACCTCTTTCGTTGACTCTCTAGTTCGATCTAATTTATGCCAACCTTGCATACACATAGATTCGTAGTGTTTTCACTAAATTCCAAAAATTCTTAAATCTTTACAATTATAGGTTGCTACTATAAAAGAGTTATCTCATTTCTTCTCATTCCCTTAGAGTCATATAACTATATTCTAGGATCAGGTATATACTGGTTATTCTTCCTAACCCTCCTACATATCCCGATTGCATAATCTTCCACAATTCCAGGTAATGTCATAAGTTGTTGGTTTAGGAGTTCCTACTCCAGGGATGAATCTTAACTAATCCCAAATTTACACAAGTTACCAGGGATCTCATCTTCCTTTTCACTCCCCTACGTTCTTCTCTCTTGCCATTGTGGCATAAGAACTTTTCAACCATTATCTTCTAATAAGGTTTACGCATTCTTGCATAATGAGCTCATAGGTTTTAGTGTAGAACCTGGTAGCTCTAATACCACATGTAACGTACCAACTCTTCGATAAGTAAAAATTTCCAATTTTACACCATAAGACTAAGTAACAAGTCAGTGCAATAAAATTTTCTTTCTTTTATTGAAAATATACGAACAAGATGCCATATCATATTACAATAAAGATTCCACTTCATTACAATAACTTCACAAATACACGTAACAAGAATATATACCTTTACATACATAGCTCCAATGAGCTTTAGAACACATAGTTGTAAGACGGTCTAGGGATCCGTCCTTTCAAATCTTGGTTCTCCTATTGCCTGCTGTGGAGGAGAAGCATCACTCAGGTGCTTTTCCGCCAACCACAGGCTCTTAATGTGGTCCCCCGCACATCTATCATTCGATAGATGGCCATTCCCTTTGACGGAGAGATTGGTAGAGTAACTGATGATGACAACCAACTGAGCATAGTGTTGTGTCCTACACAACTAGAACCTGTGCAACCTGACAATCTCGAACTAGCATGTAATACGGGATCATGGTGAACTGATAGTGTAGTCTCAAGTATCACACAACTAACTGGAGTCTCGTACATTGCACTACTTTGATCAAAGTGTTCTCATTTAGTATTTCAAATGAAGTCATCTATCACATACACTATTCAGGTCTGATTTGACTTAAGGCTATCTTCAACTATGTTGGCATTTAAGTGCTTTCTCACAGGTCTTTGATTGTAGCAATTCAGCTATTTCAAATGTTTTGCAACACTTCTTCGTTATTTAAAGAGGAGAAGTCCCTCTCTACTGGGAGCAATGCGTAAGGAAGGGAAATGTAAACTAAAGTTCCTATCTTTTTATGCTTCAGTGGCAGGACACAAGGGTGCACAAACACAATCTTGTATTGCTTCAGTTTTCTCACGGTTTATTAGTCTCAGCTTCTTGACTAACTAACTATCTATCCAATACCTTCAAAGGTAAGCAGGCATGAGGTAAAGGGCAGGGAATGGGATGGGTTGGATCACTGAATGCCGTCTCGAAGAATATGACCGAGACTCTGGGTAGCCACATGCAGATAAGGTTAGTACAAGCAAACACTCTTTCACGGTAAACTAGATGCAGGAGACACACTTAGGGAGGAGGGACTCCTATCCGAGGTATGAGCTAGGAAATAGTTTACAAGAAACAACAATTTACGATGTCTTGGCCAACGAGCTTGCTAAGGAGGAGGGACTCCTATCCAAAGTATAGCTTGAAAGTCAATACATTAAACAACAACAAACGATAACTTGTCAATAACAAATGTCCAAGGAGGAGGGACTCCTATCCGAGGAGAATAAGCGACAAACTAGTAGATACAAAGAGCGTGGAACATAACTCAAATACAAGATGATCAAAATACAAAGCCTTAGATATTCTTCTTCAATGCTTCATCCTTGAATTACACAAAGTTGGGAGAGCAAGGCAATCATGCACAATTACAATCAACCAGCGAACTCTCATCCAAGGTGAACAAATATCGCTTTCAAAGGCATTTGGCAACAATGGTAACAATTTGCATAGTAAGTAAAGTTAAACAAATAATGAGCCAGCTCTTATTTATAGAACTCAAAGGGTGGGCAACCCCCAAGTCTCATGAGTTAACAATGAAGTTCTTACTGATCAATTAGCAAGATTTATTCCTAAAGGGAACAATGATTAGCGGGAAAACTAGCTGATTGGCGAAAGTAAACAAGGAGTCAACTGGAAACTACTTGAGTTGACTGAAAGTAAACTAAAGGTGAACTTTAATGTAAGTATCCCTCCAAAATAGACATCCACATTTAGTGGAGATCTAAGATCCACAAATCATGAAAGCCAATTAGACATCCTTAATCAGTGGGATCTGACAATGCATGATTTAAGGAAAGTGGAGTTAAACTTGGAAAGAAGCATCAAGTTAACTCCAACTACATTTAATACCATCTTGAGTTGACTTGGAAAGAAGCATCAAGTCAAACTCAAGTCTCATAAATGCCACTTGGAGGGTGTATGGCGTCCTTTTTTGGTGCATTTATAATTCGCCATTAATCAGCAGTGTCTCTATCCATTGATTGACTTCATCGGCTTCTGGGGAGTTAATGCTCTATAGGATGATGATGTGGCGTTGTAGCATGATCTCACCCGTTGTGAGCTGATTTCCGAAGTCAATACATTGAGATGTTGCCTCTTCAAACTTGGTTGATAAAGCTGCTACCTTAGCCAGCTTGCAACCATCTGGATCATCAAGAAAGGTACTGCGGATGACATCCCTGAACTGGTTCTGTACAGTGACCATCTCGATGCATTCTCCTCCCTCACGCTGATATTCCATTACAGGGAAAGATATCATAACTTATTCTGCGAAGTTGATAATAGTGGCAACTACCCATCTGTAATCAATCAACTCTACTGAATGAGCGTCATAGGCTTTCACCTTGTACGCCAATTGTTCCTTCCAAGCAAAAAGATGTTGCTTGTTTTCCTCAGAGTATACTGATTGATATGCCAATTGCAAATCTGCAATTGTGCTTTCATCTTCAAGCCTCTTTTTTGCAATCCTTTGTTCTGACTGCTGGATCTCTGCACGAAGTCCATGTGCTCTATCCCGTAACTGGTATAGGTTTGCCAGTATACATCTACCCTTGAGAACAAACTCTTCCACTTGATCTCTCAAGTGTTGGCCGGCCGAATGTTATCAATTGTCGATGATTTTGTTCAGCGGGGAGATCTAGTAGTCCTGCTGGTAGGGCTGAGACGTTTGGTGTGCCATGTATCAAGCTGGTTATGTAAGACCTCAGTTTCTGATTTTCAGCCTTTAAGGCTGCCTTTTCTTTACCATCCTTTGCCATCCTTTCTTGTGCGCTCACCGAAGCTATTCCAAGAAGGTCTGCCTCCACCTGTCGTGTAGTCTTCCCGAGGTTAAGTTGAGACAAAGTGTAGTCTTCAACTTGGACCCTGCATTAATATGATCCCTCTTGGTGGGCAATGGTCTCTATGATGATCTCACATTTGCATTCCTTTCTATGTGAACTTGTTTCTTCAACCTCTTTGTCGGCGTGTCTTGTGGAATGTGGTCGAATTCGATGAAGTCAAGTTCATAGGAGGGTTTTTCCCTCTTTCTTCCTAGGAATCCTTCAAGCCAAATGGAATCTCAACGAACTTCACTGGGAGGAATGTGAGGCCCTTGAATGCTAGATATTATTGAGGCATCTTTGGAGCAATGTCTCGGTGGTAGTCAAGTCGATGAGGACTTGCGTGTCTGTGATCTTGGTGATATTGGCCGGCCTCTGCTTCCATAGCGGTACCGTTTCTACTCTTGCTTCTCGTTGTTGCCATTGGCTCGACCCTTTGGTTCTTCAACAACTCTTGCTGTGGATCCCTCATGATAACTTCTGGCTGAATCGGTACTTGATCTCCTCGTTAAGGGCAATACCCGTGATTATTTCAAGACTATGTGTGGCTTTCTCCACTGGTGTCCTTTGTGTTCTAGGCTTTGACATCCTCATCCCTCGGGGAGGATTGCACCATTGCTTCTGCCTAGGTTTCCTTCTTGAAGTGGAAGGTGGTGTAGACTGAACCTGTGGCGGATCTGTTCTGTGAGGTATCACCTTCCTAGACTTCTTGCTGTCGAGATAGAGTTGGCTATTTCTAACCCCTCTACTCGTTCTTTCTTCTATAGATGTATCTTCTTTGGCATACCAATCCACTCTCGGGAGCGGTTGGGAGTCAACTGAATCTGCGAAGAATGTGGGGAGAATGACTTCCCCTTCATCATCTGACAGGCCCTCAATGTCTGCTGACATGAAATCAGCAATTTGTGGGAGTCTGAATCTGCTGTAGTTCCTTCTTCGCACTTCATACTCGTCTTTACAATTTACCCAATAATCTTCCATAGAAGACTTATGTGACGAGTGTTGCTCGAGGTGTGCTGCATAGAGTCCTCTGGGATCATAGGATCTTCTATCAATGAGATACTTGAGGTTAAACCTCGCTGCTTCCTGACTCATCATCTTAGCATCAGCCGCGAATCCACATCTATATAGTCCCATTTCAATGGGAAAGTTAACAGCTGTCTTCCTCTTCAAGCGCAAGTAGACATGAACCTCGGACAACTGTCTCAGGAATTCCATGAAGACTACCCTATCTGAAGGGTATCTTGGTAGCATGGCAGGGTGGCCAATGTAGCCATACACGCGTATGTAGGAGAATGTAGGAAATTGGATGAACCAATCTGCCCAATCCGCCATTGCCTCTGGCTATCTGTGAAATACGCACGTGCATCTCATGGTTAAGCTCACGTACTGTGTGCATAGTGAAGTGATCACTTATCTTCTTGAAGTGTCTTTCCGCTTGAGTAAACTCAAGACATGTGAAATGTTCGTGAACCTTCTGCACACCTAAGGTTCCTACATTGTTCAATAACCTGAATTCACCTTGGAAGGCTATCAAGTATACCAGGTAAGAGCACATGTGGAACCTATGAGCTTCCAGATACCCAGTGATTTGTTGGTGAAGTGTGTCACTAATCAAAGTGGCCCAGTCATAATATTCCCTCCTGCCAATGATTTTTGCAATGATATAGTACATCCATGGCTGGAATTGACGACCATCTTCTGTCCAATGATTCTATTGAGTAGAGTGATTAACACTGCATACTCATCTTTACATTCTCCTCGTCCCAACAATTTAGGCAAGCTTGCCTTTGTCACTTTTAGCCATCTTTCAGCCATAACCTTCTGACATTTGTCCTTAGCTGTCTCAAATGCCTTCTCACATTCCGTCATTGATATGACTTTGCTGTTAGGACATGATGGAATATCAAAACACCTTTCGATATCCTGAGGCTTTAGACTGCAAACAATTCTTCCATCTGCTGCTCTGATTTCTCTGGTGGTAGGGTTGTAATGCTTGATACAAGCGATTACAAGCTCTACGCTTTGAAGTGTGATGGGAATTGATGCGGCCTGTAGTAACCCGGATTCTTCAATATTCTGCAATGTGATTTGATTCATGCCTTCTAGCTGCTCCAAATCAACCACTGGATTTACTTGGTGTAAATTAAATTGTCATTTGTTCGGTGTCATGGAGTAAAGACCGTCTTGGTCACCATTATTGTACTTGAAGTCGCATCACGAAAAACTTAAGGTGTTGTAAAGCGGCCTAAGTTGAGGATGATTTTGAAACCACTTAAAAATGGCTACAACAGAGGTATTTTTCAAATCTGGCACATGGGTTTTATTCGTGCTTCAATGCTGAACAAACCCAGTTCCTCAGAATTTGGATTCTGAAACTTTTTCGGAAAAACCCCCAAAAATAGGGGCAGCAAGTTTGCTGATTTTGGAAAAATTGTCGAGATGGGTTTCTCTAGAAAAATGATGTTGAATCTACCCAGTTGATCTGATTTGATGCAGCCTGTTGCTTTTTCTGTCAAATGCAAGAAAACCTAAGACCAGAAGAGAGGAAAAAGACAAAAGATGGATTGGAAGTTTTATCTGATTCCCTGAAAAAATCTATCTCTGGGTCCAATCCTCAAAATAGTAATCCTTTTCTGCTTCAGATCTGCAAGAAAAATGAAGAACGGATGAAAACCTCCTTCAGATCTTCAATGGCGTCCTTGAGAGCTTGTGGCTGTTTTTGATCTTTTATCCTGCAATGAAATAATGAAATGGGACGCCTTCACCTTGAATATATATGTTTAAGCTTCAGATCGACAAATTTGGGGACCTAACACAAGCTCAAAAGGTGATTTGGGCTTGATCTGAAGTTAAAAAGGTGATTTCCACTGATCGTGGAGCCTTTTAGCCAATTTTAACTCAAAAACTTTTGACTTTAGTCAACAAATTGACCCTTGACTTCTTTTAGGCGTCCCTTTGGCCTCTTGCAAGTTTTTAAGTATTTTCTCTCCTGAAAGTCCTCTGTTTGATCTTGAATCTAGCGTTGTCTGTCGATCCTGAGATGTTGCGAACACATTCACTGCGGAGCTGGATCCAAACTGAAGAGAAGTGCCTGGGAGACATGATGATGAAAAGCTGAGATTAGGGCTTCAAAAGAATGGGCGCCTTTCCCAAGAAAAGGCGCTTTTGCTAATGCCTTGGTGATTTTTCGATCTTCGTTCTTCAGCTTTTTTAAATGACCTCTCGTGCTTTGATCTGGATTTCTCGTCGATCAAAGAGTCAGATGATTTCACTTGATGTCTCATCAGGTACCCAGCTCTGTTCTGTCAAAAATGACTGACTTCAGAAAACTTAGATCTCAATTTAGGGTTCCTTTATTCAAGGGCGCCCCTCCTTGAAAAGGGCGCTTTTGTCTTTTGGCTTGATTATTTCCATCTGAAAATTTGCTTACTTTGATCCAGATTATCCATTGACTGCTCTGACAGATGTTGATGCTTGCAGTTTCGTTTCCGAGATCTACTTGGGCTGAGAAGGTTATCCTGGGAAGCCTTTTGTCATTGGTCAGCATCTGGAAGTCCAAAAGAAAGGGCGCCTTTCTTTTGGAAAGGCTCTTTTTCTTAGAACTTCGTCGTCAACTGTGGTTTCTTGATATTTCCTCAACTGCCTCTTTTTGCTTTGTCAGCTGCTGCTTGTGATCTATTCGTCGGATGATCTAGATGTTTGTTTCACTGTTGAGCCAGCAATCAAACGTCGAGAATGACTGTTTCGGATGATCTTACTGACTGCTTTTGACCTTCAAAGATC
Organism: Sequoia sempervirens; assembly: GCA_007258455.2. Taxonomy (NCBI): domain Eukaryota; kingdom Viridiplantae; phylum Streptophyta; class Pinopsida; order Cupressales; family Cupressaceae; genus Sequoia; species Sequoia sempervirens. The sequence continues at coordinate 13,838 of VDFB02179524.1, forward strand.
ATGGGCGCCCCTGCTTGAAAAAGGCTCTTTCCAGCATTTTGAGTTCTCTCCTTCGTAATGTTTCCAAAGTTAGTCAAATTTTGACCTTTTTCACTTTCAGGAATCTCTTTCATCAAACGGCATCATTTTTGACCTTTTCCGCCATGGTTGTGTCGTTGAAGCTTTTGAAGCTTAGCTTTCAGCACCTGGTACTGGCCAATCTGCCGTTAATGGCTGTGGAGGTTCTAACTTTGTTCTTGAAAAATAGAAATAGACCCACCAGAGTAAAACATGTCTTTTGATGATTCTGACTTGACCAATGTGATCGTGAAGCCTTTTAACCCTATCAAAATCATTTTTAATCATTTCTGGGAAGGTCCTATTTTCGGGGGTTTTCCCTGAAAATAGGGGCAAAAACCCTAATTTTCAAATTTTCAGAATTTTGCACATGTGTTCCTTGACAGAAACCCACCAAGATTTTATGATTGGTTTGACCTAAAACTGACTTAACATGGCATTTTAACAAGATTTAGCTCAATTTACATAGAATGTCAAAAAATTAATTTTGGGTACAACAATTGGATGTGTTTTTATCATTCTATTATAATTGAACTAATTTGATAGCTTATGCAGTGTTCCATGGGGAGGTGTCCCCCCCCTCCAAAAAAAAAAAAGAAAAAAAAAACCCCCACATTTCCTATGTTAGTGTTTGGTAGCTGTGGGAGATATTTTTCTCCTAGTTAAAATAAAATAAAATGAAATGTTTTTCAAGGCAGGTCGACCTTGATGGGCAATTAATATTTTTTATCTTGTATTTCCTAAGGGGGCCGACCTAGTGGAAAAGTCACCTATCCTTGTATATAATGAAGATGATTTCATCTCATTTGAACACACAATCATTCTCTCTAATTCGCATCAAGCAAGCAGCAGAAGTTCGCACTCTTAGCAGCGGACCATCATTTTGAAGCAGCAGATTCGATTTCAAGGAGAAACATATTCAATTGTATCTTTTCATCTAGGAGAGGTGCTATTATTCATTGTATCAAATTCGGCCTTGTGTTGGGCCCGAGTTGTAAGCAGATTTCTGCTCTTATTTCTTCTATTATATAAGAGATATTTTGTTGGGTTTTTTTCTCCCTCAAGGAGGGTTTTCCCAAGGTAAACTGTTGTGTTCATTATCTATGTGTTGCATTTTTCTACTTTTTGTTAAATCTGATCCTAAAACTAACATGGTATCAGAGCAGGTTCAAGGAAATCCGATCAGATTTGTCTAAGTAACATTGCGAGAATTCAATTCAATGAAAATCACTTGAAGATTGGTGTTCTTCGGGGGGCACCTAGGAAGGAGACAAAGAAGAATTGATACGCTAGTAGCAAAGGGTACATGATATCATCAAAGGCAACACCAAAATTCGATTTGTATAAATAATTCCATATCGGGAGCTGCTTGCTATTCTTGATGTACTCTGGCAATGGAAGAATGCGGGAAATTCAAATATAAAATTGATTTAATAGTCGTTTTAATTACTGAGGCGATTCTTTCTCGAAAACATATATTAAATTTAGCGCCTGAAGGGGTGAAGATTTCGTGGACGTGAATATTAGGAGGTGTCGAAACAAGAGGAGCCGTTATGTTGTCGATATTTTGAGGAGTCGGGATTGATAAACAAAAGGAAGATTTAATATCTCTACAGAAGAGAGGCGACAAAATAATTCAAAACGGTTCATATTCAATTCTTAGCGCACTCATATCTGATGGTCTATTTCATTGAGGAAACACAAATTGGGTGATACATCAAATAAAAAAAATAAGAAAAGTTAATAAATATTAGTCTGAGACTTCGATTCATATTCAAGAGTGACTAAACAAATACAAGGAGTATGTGTATATGTCAGGAGACATGCGTGGTTTCATCTGGAATGACGTGGAGATAAGAAGTGATTAGTCCTGGGAAATAAATATCACATCTTTGCCTTGGTAGAAGTCGAAATTTTCTTATTTGCTGCCTGGGCAAGGTCAGCAGCTAGATAAGACAAACAGGGAAATTAAGATGTGGAGGGCTATACGATTTCAAAATATCACGCAACATCCTGCTTATTACTTGCTATTTCCAAGAATGATTCAAATAAAATACTCTAAATAATTCCAGTCTGCCACACCTATGTGGATGTCCACTGTTCATGATATCATGAGTGTACGAAGCTGCAACTGCATTGAACAAGTTGTGTTGATGTCGATTTTTGAAGACACCATTCTTGGCTCAGGCTGTAGTTTTGATATGAATTTAATTTTTGACGGCTATAGGAAAGACCAAGTCGTGGGTCTCTTTGAGCAAGCACAGATCAACAAGGTTGCAAGAAACCAATATTATATGTTGTCCTAGGTGGTGTATTATATGATGATGTTGTTGGGGGTACATAACTGCTCCGAAGGGAAAAGAAGTCACCTTATGATAGCCAGTCACATTCACTTATGCTGAAGTCATTCTAAGGTGATAAAGTATTGCTCAATTGCATATCCTGGTAGTAGGAACTCATGGGATGCATCAAGGGGCAAATGGAGGCCAGGCTATTGAGTTTTGTTTCTATAGTGGATGAAGATGAAGTGAGAAGAGCATCACAATAAAGAGATAAGTATTTTATGTTTGTACCTTTGAATAATGATGTAGTTAATTCATGCACTAACATTGGGAATAGTGAATCATGTATGCTTATAGCATTGGTCTAGATATTTCTCTTTGGGGTAGTTTGATTCTATGAACTATTATTAATCTCTCTAAAATGCTTACAAGACGGATCGAGGAGCAAAAGGATGTTGAGAGATTACATAAGGAATTCAAGGGAGAGATTGATGCATCCTGTGAGGAAGTCACGTAGGTTGAAGAAATGAACAAACATGGAGACATAGCTTGCAGCCTTGGGACTGAGCTAGTGGTGCATAACTCTCATAATTCTTCACTCGAGGGCAGAAGGTTGGTTCAACCTTGGATGGAGAATTTGTGATCAGTTTCTTTGAAGAGGAGGAAATGACATTCAGAGGGAGTCTGATAAACCAACAAAGACAAGCATTACAAGCGATCTTGGACGAGGAGGTCAGGAGGTCGATGCAAGTACTTGGAGCTTCAGAGGGAGTCACATCATCATGAAAGATTTGTTGTAATATATATTTCTCTGAGACGGAGAAATATGAGGTGAAAGCCCTTGTAGTGTATATTTCTCTGAGACGGAGAAATATGAGGTGTGAGCCCTTGTTCATCTCTGAGGCTGAGATGAGACGTCATGTTGAGAGACTCCATGACGACATCACGTTGAGAGACTCTGTGATGTACCCTTGTGCTTGTGTTTCTTTCCACACATGGGAGTAGCCATGGTCGACATCATGTTGAGAGACTCCATGACGACATCACGTTGAGAGACTTTGTGATGAACACTTGTACATGTGTTTCTTTCCACACATGGGAGTAGCCATGGTGGACGTCATGTTGATAAACTCCATGACATCATGTTGAGAGACTTAGTGATGAACCTTTGAGTTTTCCACAAATGGGTGTAGCCATTGTGGGTGTCATGTTGAGAGACTCCATGACATGGATATCAACAAAAAATAAAAAATACCTAACTAGCTAAGAGGGAGTGTTAGTGTTTGGTAGTTGTGGGAGATATTTTTCTCCTAGTTAAAATTAAAAAAAAATGAAATGTTTTTCAAGGCAGGTCGGCCTTGATGGGCAATTAATATTTTTTATCTTGTATTTCCTAGGGGGGCCGACCTAGTGGAAAGGTCACCTATCCTTGTATATAATGAAGATGATTTCATCTCATTTGAACACACTGTTTGCCTACGGAATGTAATTCTAATCTTACGTACTACTGGCAAACTGGTACTGTGCAGAACATAGGATAAAACAGTAAACTAAAAGATATCATATTTAAATGCCAGAAACTTTATTCATTCTCAGAGATATCATGTACAAAAGTCTATCAGCATTGATTGACGATAAACATCAGTACTAAAAAACTATATCCCGACTATCCCAATCCGACTACATATAACGCTCGGCGGTGGTTAGATAACCAACCGACACGACGCTTCATAACAACATTAACATAACATTAATGAGAACATGCTTTCCCGAAAGTACATGACATTTTATTCCCACTAACTATTGTTTTATTAACAATTGGCCGACTACGGCCGACAACAAGTAAAATATGTGACTAACATCATCCCCCCTAAAAAAGAAGAAGTCTTCCAGATGACATACATACAGCAAGATAAGATCACTGAGAAGTAGGGGGAAGGGAGTGCGTCCCTGCATGCACAGATGACGTCGGAGTGGTGGAAGAATGCTCTGCTCGTAGGCACCTTAGCTCCTCTGTACGTGTGCGAAGCTGCCGATTTGCCAGGATCTCCCTCTCCCTTGCCGCTTTTACCATCCGAGCTGCCTCCATAAGTTGGCTTTTCACCTTTTCTGCCTCTGCACTCTTGGCCGCCAAATCAACCTCTTTTGAAGCCAACTGATCCTCTAATGCTTTCACCCGCTGCTCCCATGCTGCCTCTTTCTGTTTTGCTTCCTCCTCCAAGGCTGCCACCCGAGGCTCCAAGACGTCCAATCGGGCTCCCCTCTCACTGGCAAGCCGAGATTGTTCAGCTAAGTCAGTCTGAATGCTCTTGATGGTCGCAGCGGACTCATCCTTAACCCTCTGCAGGAGTCTATAGGCGTCCACTCGCTGTGATACTGCTACCTCAGTGGAAAATATTTGGCGCTTCATCAGAATAAAGACATCTCGGAAGGCAAGCTCGATGTAGTATAAACTCTCCAGAACGCCTGCATCCCGCCCTACTAGCCTCGGTGGTCGACCCCGCCAGGCTCTCATCATTTCAGGAGTCTCTCTGGCGGCCCACCTAAGCCAAATGATACGTGCGAACTTCGACCTCACACCCCATCGGAAAAAATCCTCGGATCGCGATTATCACCCATGACGATCGGCCAATCCTCAGTCCTGGAAACACATCGCTTCGCGTATCGCTTGCCCATATAGAGCTCTGCACATATCGGCGCAGTGCCTCGCGGTGGGATGGGTGTTTGGCGACATCTCCGTCAAAATCCCTCAGGTAGAGCACCCTCCTCGTTCTCCTCATGCGTGAGGGAGATTAATGCAGTTAAACGTCTCTCAGAGTTCACAACTTCTGGTGAGGGCTCATGAATGGCTATCTACGGTGCTGCACTTTATGCTTTAATACCAGTTGATACAGGGTCCAGCAATGCGCCAAATGCAGTGCGTCTCCAGCTCTGGCGGTGTGAGCAGCCATTATCATCCCACTTGTCCCTCAAGAGGACTTTCGCTCTCCGATCATTTCGGCCACATCAAGTGAGGCCTCTTAGGTCAACCAGCTATCAATGCGTGCTGGCGGGTGATCGGTACAGATCATCTCCTCGGTGGCCTCCATCATTCCCCAAGCTCTAGCTGTAGGGTTGCCGCTCCTGCCGGCTAACGTCTTTGTGGTGAATTAATAAGAGAACATCTGGCAGCAATATCTGGCCCAGAAGGCGGTGGACCACAGGGCAACTTGCCCACAATGATGTTGTGGTGGCGAGAGGTGCCCACCCTGGAGATGCTCCCGGTAGTGAAGCGGCTACCCTCAACATTCGCCCGGCTCCAACTGGCGCAACAGGGAGGGTAAACATGACTGAGTGTGTACTCTGGCTGGCTGGCGGTGCCGGAAGAGTAAATCCTGCCGGCTGCAATACTGGTATATCAATCTCGCCTGCCTCCTGACCCCCGATGGCAACAGACACCTCCTCATCGGCTGGTGGACTAGACTCCGATGGCGAGGAAGATAAGTCAATGGGCTCCTCTCTGTCCGGATGTCGGCTACGCTCCAGGGCCTCACTCACCGATGTTTTCCTCTTCCAGCATCCTTAGTTTCTCTTTTAAAGGCGTGCCCTGTAGGCAGCTTTTCCTGGTTGACCGGTGGAATCACGATTCGACCATCCGAGGATCGGTGTTGGAAGTAAGTGGCCGCAGCAGGCCAGTACCCTCGGGCGCATTATTAATGAGCGGCCTCAAGAACCGTGGCGTCTTTAGGAGTCATGTAGAGCCTTATACCTCTGGCTAGAAATCTCTCATCGGCTCGCCAATTATATACGCCCGGTTATGCGGCAGCCAGCTTGTAGGTCGGAGCCATGAAATCAGCTTGACCATATAGCAATGTCAGGCTTTCGGCTGGCCCGTGAGTCGGCATTTCATTAGGTCAAGCAAGCATTTCCATTCCGCTGTTGCTAAGTGGTTTTTCCGGAGGCCTCGATTGCCAACGCTCCATATGGTATGCTGTTCTTCGGCTGACAAGTCGCTTCGACACACCTGCTTGACCAACAATTCCTTGTGTTCCTGTGTCATCCTCTTGGGTTTGTTAAGCCCTATGCCCGAAGCTGGGACGCCAAACACCCGCTCAAAGTCTTGCGGCCAAAATGAAATAGTCACTCGGCAACCTCTGTAATCAATTACTGACTTGTGCGTATGCCTGCAATAGTTCTCCACCATCGCCTTCAGCCAAGGCTCGAACTCCTGAGAATTGAAGAAGGGCACTAGCACCGCCTTATCTACCCGAGCGTGTCGAAGCGCAACCTTCAGGGAGTGGTCATCAGGAGTGCTTTGCCACCACTGTTTGCACTCGTATCCGGTCAGGTTCTCCCATGTCATCGTTTCATTATCGGCGTCCATCTTTTTTCTTTTCCCAGCCGAGGCTACCTTTGGCTGGTGCTGCATAGCCTTCTTGCCCTTATCCATCTTTCTGTCAGTTCGGGGATCCCAGCCGACTTTATAACTCTCGAGACAATTGGGAAAACTGCCGAATTGATGAAAACTGCCGAACTCAAAACTGCTGAACTACCGGAAACTATCGAACTACCGAGAACTGCCGAAGTGCCGAGAACTGCCGAACTGCCAAATGATCTGCCAAGGCCATACGATTTGGATGAATGGCCGTACGACTTTGCAACCCTGAGGCCGTACGGTTTGGGACCCTTGTGATTGCCGCACAACTGGAAAACACTGTAATTGCCGTACGGTTTGAAGACACTGTGAAATTCGTACGATCTGGAAGCACTGAGGATGCCGTACGACCTGGAAACACTGTGTGATTTGGAAGTCCTGTGAATGCCGTACGATTCCTGTTGTAAGGATGGTGCCGTACGAATTCTGCTGGTATGCTGATGCCGTATGAAATCTTCTGATGTCCTGGTGCCGTACAACCTGGAGATCACTGATGTGTTGATGCCGTACGACCTGGAGAGGATCAGTAAGCTGCCGTACGATGTAGAGTTTGGCACAATTTCCAAGTTGTGATGAATGTCGTACACCCTGGAGGAATTCAGCAAATTGCTGTACAACTTGAAAGGAATCAACAAAATGTCGTACGATGTCCAATTCGACAGAATTTCCAATTTGTAATGGATGCCGTACGACTACCAATGGCCAACCAGATGAAAACTGAGGAATTTTTAAATACTGTATGATTTGAAGATCCCTGATACACTGATGCAGTACGATGTCAACCCTGGCACCAATTTTAGTCTGGAATAGTCGTAGGATGCATGACTTCACAAAATTTCCAACTTGCAAGGGCCGTACGGTGCAGAACCTGGCCAATCTTTCAATTTGCACTTGCTGTACGATTTCCACTGACAAATAGAATGAATACTGAGAAATTAGAAAATACCGTACGGTTTGAGAATACCTTGAATGTCGTACGACTTCAGGCTTCTCTAGATTCCGTACGAGTTCCTTCTCTGTGCTTGGTGCGCCTCTGCAACTGATAAATTTGGGAAGGGATTCTTACTCCCTTCCTTCCCTCTGTGATTTCGCTGTGTTCTGTCTTGTCTCCAACCAGTCGTCTCTTCAAATGGCCGTACGAGTCTGGGTTCTATATTTATTTCATTTTTAACTTTAACTGCCTTCCCCTTGGCCGTACGCCTTTCTTTCTAGTCGAGCTTTTGCATCTCTTTTTTATTATTTTAATATTCTTTCCTTTAATCTTTCGCCATTTATTCCCCTCAGTCCATTTCTCTTTTGGCCGTACAGGTTGTTTAATGCTCCAGGCGTTTATTTTAATTCGCCTCACTTTATTTAATTTAATACTTCTCTTGATGGCCGACTTATTTAATTTATTATTTAATTTTTTCTCCCTTCGTTTGCTTTCTTTTTTGGCTTCGTTTACGTTTCTTTTATTTTTCCCTTTTTTCCTCTTTTCGTCCCATTCGCCTTGTTTCTCTTTACTTTGTTATTTTCTTTTATTTCCATACCTTTTTTCCCGTTTATTTTTATTTTTCCCAGCTTCCGTTCATTTTCTCTCTCCTCCCTTCTCTTCTTTTTTTTTATTTTTTTCCACTTCTATTCATTTTCTCTCTCCTCTTCTCTCTTCTTTTCTTTTTATTCCTCTCACTTCACTGTGTGTCCGGACTTTTAATTCTGATGTGTAATACCATTTATGTGTGTGTGGTGGCCGTTTATAACATTCCTCCTTGCAACAGGTTCCTATATATTCTATATCAAACCATTTATCCAGTAAAGGGGCAGGACCAATACCTCGAAAACTTTCATCGACGTACCTTCCGCCATACTTTTGATACCACGTAACATCGTCGCCTTGTACTGTCGGTGGTCTAGCCAAGTTAGGAATTATTTTCCAGAGTCCATCTTGAGTTGCGATCTTCCTAACGCTTGGTATTTTTCTTCTTTCTCGACGCATTTGTTTCAGGAGATCTTCTGTATACCCGTCCACCATTGACACAAACATATCTTCTGTCTTCAACACTGTCTTTAAACAAGGGGCCTTCTTCTCGAAATAAGCATCCCATTGCTCATCAGTCCATTCCTCCTCGTCATCTTTTCGCAGTTCATCTTGTTCTTCTGCCTGGTTCTCCTTTTCCGCTTGGGCTTCCGCGTCCAAGTCCTTGGCTATATACCCCCGTTTTACTCCTTCATAAGGGGCTACATAGTGCCAATGTCCCCCCATTCGACGCCACAATGCAGGGGTTCCGAACACTGCATTAGTCAAGTGTTTGTGTGTTTGTGGCATTGCAATTCCTTCCACTCGCTTCTCCGCCAACCTTTCTTCAATTATTTGATCTCGCCCTGACTCTGCCCAGACATTGTCTGCTACATAGCTGGCACCTCCTAGTCCCCAGTCTTGTTTTCTCGGGCCCTCATATTGCACCGGCCAATCTTCCTTTGTTGCATAGCCCAACATGTTGATGGCAATAGTATTCCTCTGCTTTCTCTCTTGATATGGCTTTAGCTTTGATCCGTTGATTGCCTCTGATATCAGTAACCCATCGAGATTTTCTAACTTTATAGACCCATTGTCACCTACTTCCCGTACTCGGAACGGTCCCAACCAACGAACTTTAAACTTCCCCGGCTTGATCTCGTTACGGCCGTTATATTTCAGAACTAATTGTCCCCGTCGGAAATTCATGCGCCGGAGATGCTTGTCGTGCCAATATTTCCGTCGCAGTTGCATGTTCTCCGTCGCCCATTGTGCCATCACCCTTCGCTCATCCAGCTTAGTCAGTTGGTATAGTCTTTCCTTTAAGTTTTTAGTATCGCCTAACCGATTCTCCACGGCTATTCTGAGACTTGGTACCATATACTCCATCGGCATCACCGCCTCCTGTCCGTACATTAATTGGAAAGGCGTGTGGCCCGTTGTTACCTTGTACGTTGTACGATATGCCCATAGGACGGCTGGTAACCTTTCTTCCCAGTCAGCTTCTTCCACGCCACATGATTTGTGAATCACTAACACGAGTACCTTATTTGTAGACTTCCCCTGGCCATTAGCTCGCGGGTAGTACGGACTTGACAGGTTGTGAAAAATTCGGAACTCTGTAGTCATCAACCTGATAACATGATTGACGAAGTGCCCTCCACGATCACTCGTGATCCACATGGGTATGCCGTACCGTGTCACTATCTGCTCATAGATGAATCTTTCCGTACTTTGTGCTGTATTGTCTGGCAACGCTCGAGCTTCCGCCCACTTCGTCAGATATTCTGTAGCGACCACAATATATCGGCAGCAATGCAAGTGACTCACCTTCAATGGTCCTATGAAGTCCAACCCCCATCGTTCGAACAATTCCTGTGGCTGTGAGGGATGCAGTGGCATGAAATCCCGCTTCAATGGTTTCCCGACCCTCTGGCAAGTGTCGCAACCTAACACCCATTCTTTGGCGTCAGTGTGCATCATCGGCCACCATAGGCCTGCCAAGAGAATTTTCCTTGCGGTAGCATCAGGTCCCATATGGCCGCCAGCCAGTCCTTCATGCGCCTCTTTTAGTACGCCAAGTATTTCCTCTTCGACGACACATCTCCGGAGTATCTGGTCGGGTCCCATCTTGTAGAGTAACCCATTGATCAACTGGAATGTCTTACTTTTCAGTATGATCTTCCTCCTTTCGGCTGGTGGCATATCTTTCGGAAACGTGGATGTGGACAGATAGTCTCCAATCTTCTCGTACCATGAGGGTAATATTGCAATCTGAAATAAATGTGCATCCGGAAAGTCTTGATTCACCCCACCCTCTGCAGGTTCACCCGATTGGATTCTGGATAATTGATCGGCAATAACATGGCTCTTTCCCGGCCGTATGATGATGGTGAACGTAAATTCTTGCAACAACAGTAACCATCTACTCACCCATCCTTGGATAATCGGTTTGTTTACCAGGTACATCAAAGCTTGGTGGTCCACGTAGAAAGTGAACGGCGTGGCTAGGAGGTAATGCCTGAACTTTTGTACGGCGTAAACCATTCCTAGTGCCTCACGCTCGGTCGTACTGTAATTCCTTTCTGCCTTTGAAAGTAGCCGGCTGGCAAAAAATACTGGGTGATCCAACCCGTGTGCTCCAACTTGTGCTAGGGTTGCTCCGATAGCAAAGTTAGAGGCGTCTACATGTACGTGGAATTCCTTATCCCAGTCCGGATACATCAATATGGGTGAGCTGATCAATCGATCCTTCAGTTCCTGGAATGCTGTAGAAACCCTAGGTTTCCCCCTGTTACTGCTCTGACTGAGATTTTTAGGTTTTCTGACGTTTTCTGAAGTTTTGCAATTTTTTTGTGTTTTTGATGCAATAATGAGAAGGTACGATTTTGATAATAAATGGAAATAAATTCAATAAAATTTAAATGGCTTAGGAAATGCAACAATATGGACGCCAGTATCTTTATTTATGCCTTTCTAATGATTTCACAAATTCCCAGATACATATGATGAAATAAATGATGAATTTACAATTTTTAAAGAACCTGGTATTGCTGCTGCAGAAGTACAGAAATGTACGGCTGGGATAAAGGATGAACTTCTCTCTCTGAAAGATGGTCTCTACTGGTTCTCAGATAGTAGGCGCCTCCTTTCATGCAAGTTAGAAACCCCAACCAAAAGCGTTCTTTTTAATTTGATGAGTACGGCTCTTCAAGAGGTACGGCCTGCTGGTACAGTACGGCCTGTCAGATCTGCATTTAATGCTGTACGGACTTCACTCACAACAATGTCTAGTCTCTGAATATGGTGCGCCAAAAGCAATAGATGGTATCTGGATACAAATAACTGCTAATAACTGAAGGTATGAATTTCTCTGATGCTCTGTAGTTTTCTCTGAGTAAGAAAACCTCTGTAGGCAATAAATCAAGTGATATTGCACACTCTCTGAATTGCTTTCCGCTGGAGATGGCTCGTTCTCCAAGGAATCGAACGTGAAACCCTAAGTCTCAGGCTCAGACCAAAATTGATCAATTTCAAACTCAATAATCTCATAATCCACAAATCCCAATGCAAAAGCCTCAAATACACTGAAAAGTGCGATTCCCTTGAAAATAGGGTTTTAATGAAATATTCATATTTTAATATTTTCAATTCTCCAAAGTTTCCCCACTGAATATTACATATTATTTAAATGTC
>VDFB02179525.1:0-24179 GCA_007258455.2 Sequoia sempervirens
AAGAAACCGTTAATGAATAACACAAGATTAAAGTATTAACTTCAATGCAATATTGGAAGATGATACATGTAAGCTACATCAAACTGCTGAGCTAAACAATTTCTGAAATATCTAAGGGCACAAAAACAGAAAGGAACCTAAATCATAGTGATGACGAACAACAAAGTTCTCCAAGCTCGATCTATCTCTGAGAGCCCCCTACATCTTTCCAAATGGGGAGTATAGCGCATTGCTCTCCAGTCAGTAAGGGAAAAGCTTCCTCCGCCCCTACCTTTTACACAATCAACTGACCCAGTCAATTTGGAATGGCAATATAAAAAGCATCTGATGAGAGACCATTAGGATGATATAAAATAAAAACTATGGCAGCAGATCCCAGATATTTATGATTGTTCAATGTGTAACTGCATATATCCTAAAAAATTTCTTGCTAGCTTTTGAATGATGGTAGTATCAAAACAACTAAAAATTGTAGCTCTGAATTGTGTCATACCCATGGCATGAGTTTATACTGCATGGACATTTTGGTTAGAAAATGGTTGTAATGTCCCCAATTTAGCCCTACGCTCTTCATTTGGATTTAGCCTATTTCTGGAAACTCATAGGCTAAGCAGAAGCTCGAATCAGGGTTTCCAAACTTCTTGGAGGATGTTTTCGTCTTTTTGCGGAGTCTTCTTTTGGAATTGTTGAACTTGGATTGCGGATTCCTACTGGGTTTTCTGAGAGCTTCACATTGGTGGTTTCAGTTCGACATTCTGAGCAATTAATTACATGAATTTACTATTTTTAGTAAATTCTATTTTTAGCAGTTGACTTGTTGACTCCTAATCAGTTGGCTCCACTTTGGCAGTCAGTTCAGACGGTATGGTTGAATTTGGCTTCTGATGCGTTTCCATGGTGATATAAGATATTTTATATTATAATGTTATAATTTAACGTTATAATTCCTTGTTCTAGCATCATGAATTAATATTGTTTTAAAAGGGGGACATTGAAGGGTATTTTCACATGGAGGAAATATTTTAATATTTCTAAAAGCCAAATATTGCTCAAGAGGAAAAGGGACGCCGACTTTTGGAGAAATGATAATTTTAAATTAAGGAAAAATTGCCTTCATGAAAAAGGACGCCATTTTGAAGGAAGAATGGGTCAAGTCAAAAACCCTAAAAACATCTTGAAGTTAGGGCGCACCTTCTGGAAGCTTTTGGAGGGTCCTCTCAAAATTATAAAAGGGAGCTTTGGGTCCTCATTTTGGGGTGGATGAATTTGCAAAGTTATGCTGCTAGATTGGCTTTGGAATTGCTTCGAGGAATGAATGCCTCCTAGCCTTGGCTCGACTTCTTGCTTGAAAGACAATAACTAGTTGAGAGGTTTAGTTGTAGTTGGTTTCCTTTCATTGTAGTTGGTTCTTCTCACATTCCGTAGTTGAGTTATTGTATTTTCTGTCAATTTTAGAGTTGCTGGTTTGTATGGCTGTAGGTTGTTTTTTACTCACAACTCAAGAAACAGAAATAATATTGTTCTGGGTACTGTTCCAATCTATTTTCCTATGTAGGGCAACCATATGTGCAAGTTTCCAGAATTTTATTTGAAGTCTATGAATTATCTAAAGTAAATCGCCCTTGCTTGCAGGCAATTTCACTTCATAAGTGCTTTGGAAGTCGTGCAAAATAAATAGGGGTCTTTGTGAGAAGTTTTTGTGATCCATCTTCATTTTCATCATCATTAGAATGTTTTGCAACTGATTTCAAGTTAAATGAGTGAGTATTGAGAGAGATATGAGCATTTAAGTGAGTTTTGGAGTTGCTGATTTCACCATTTTAACTGCAGATCGGTCATATCAGACTTAGTAAAATTATTAATAGGGCTGGGATTGTTTATCTTAGTCATATTAATCATTCTGGAGTAGCTCTACATTTCAGCAGTTTGATTATCACTATAATCCATCGTGCTTGCAGGAGATATATTATATTGTAAGGCTGTTAGTAGTACTAACCAGCCAATATTCACATTTGTAAGCTCTTTATTATATTTCCCACATTTCGTGGAAGAGACTGATCCTTGCTCAGTCTATTGTATTTACTTTTAGTTGCTCCGTCATATGATAGCGCCTATTCATCTTGGATAGGAGTGCACATACTTGGCGTTGAGCTCCATTTCCAGTATTGTATTTCATGTAATTGCTCCGCCATATGGTCGCCTCATTTCCATTCTGGAATTGGGTAGCACATACTTGGTGTTGAGTTTGCTTTCAGTATATTAGATGGTAGGGATCCTCTGACCACATGCTCGTCGTTTGCCGGCGCGTTCTTGGTTAGAGTTTTTGTATAAGCATTTCAATTAAGACCCTCTGACCATATGCTCGCCATCACTTGGTGCCATTCTTGGTTAGAGTTACTTCCAGTTGCAGTTTTGATTAATGTACTGACGATCCTCTTGCCATATGACAGCCTCTCTCTTGTTGAGATTGAGTGCGCATTCTTGGCAAAGAGTTATATTGAAACTGCTGGTTTGATTTATCTAACCCTAACGGGTGTGTTGCATTTCTGATTGTAATTTGAAAAATAAAAAAATTTGGCTCGGAATATTTCAATGGTCCTGATTTCAATAGTGCTATATATACAAGAAGAGTAAAGTTCAAATTATTAAATGTTGCCTACATAATTTCTGTGTGCTGTGAAAGCACAGCAAATGGCTGAAATTCACCAAAAGGTGACCATTAAACTGTACTACCTTGTTGACGCTAAGTGAGAAGTCATTTAGATTAGTTATTGTTAGATTCAGTTCAATACTGGCTGACCTAGTCTTCCAGTTAATGAAATCATAAAGTGATAAACTGGCTAGAAGATGAAATTCACACAGGCCCAATCAATAATTGATTGCCCGTGTTGCTCATTGTAGCCAAAGTTTGGTCAACTCTAATTTTGGCTCCAACCTCTTCTTAATAATGACAAGAAGCAATTAAATGGCCAATGTAAGATAACTTGCCTCCTTAACTACTCTATTTAAGTACAGAAGTTTCAAAATACATAGTCTCTTCACTCCTGCATTTCTGAACAGTGATTACAAAATAAATTGCCATACACTGAGCACATGAATGAAAGTTCTACAAAAACAACTGGCATATTATGCAAAAATCTTCTTCTTTTCTGCAATGATGCAAGTTGTCATTAAATGATGTCAGCGGTACACATATTTCTCATCAGCATGGCCTAGAATCATAAGAGTGAAGCTTACCTTTAGCTATGTTAAAGAACAATCATGTTGCCAATGCCCCCATCCCAATCTAAACTACAAACAATACATTCTGTACTGTTCTAGGTCAGCACAGCAACAAATCTTGCACATTATTTCACAATTTGGGTTGATATGGTATTCTACAAATGATCTCCATCAGCTACCGATGCTCCTTTGAAAACTTGTTCAAGCAACTGCTAACGTAGAACTGCCCGCAAAATAATGTAGCTTGATGAATGTCAGATACCTGGTAAGTCAGACTCGGACTTTACCAGAAGACTTAGCACCCAAGTCAGTAAAATTGGCAACAGAAAACAGATCTACTTCAGTTTCATACCTTCAACAATAGTCATACCATTTGAGTGACCAATCAAGGGAGACCTGGGCCTAAAGCCAACATCGCAGAACTTGGATGGAATCTTTAGTAGCTGCTGGGACACATGTTCAGCTAAAGCAACTTGACCACAGTATTTCCTTTGGGTTTCACCATTAATCTCTCGTCATCCTACCATATGCTTGCCCCAAAATATCATCTGCTGACAATTGTTCTTGAGCCCTGGGTGAGCCTTCTGGAGTATGGACCAATGGTGTTCCACAGTAAACATCAGACCTCATATCATGATAGACACCATTTGCACCAGAATCGTTGACATATCTCCTATTAGGTGATCTAGGAACACTCACAAAGCCTTCATCTGCATATGTCGACTGTTTCACAATTCCATTTAATTGGACCGGAATGGCACCATGACCTCCAGTCAATGGAGTTGAAGTGCCAGAGCTAGCAAGTGGTGTTGATATAGGAGAAGGAGACATCCTGCCACTTCGATAATGTGGTGAACGAGGCTGTATCAATGGGCTTCCACAAGGAGACACTGGCAAAGAAATTGGCATTGATATAGTCTTTTGCAAATAGAACTGCTCACTGCAATCAAAAATCCCCAAGTTAAGATATTATTCCTAGATATTTTATGGATCTTGGAGTCACCAAAACTATGTACTTGCTGACTTAAAAGAGCAATAATGAAAACAATGAGGGATAAACCTTGAAGGTCTATGCACAAAATTTGCTTGCAACTGTCTTGCAGCATAGTCTGTATCAAGAGATGAAAGGTTTCTCATCTGTCCAGCACCCTGCATAACATTCTGCATTACATAAAGGAAGGGAGGATATATTAATTAATTGCTCAGATAATTCAACTGATTGGAAATTTATAATGTAACCAGAGAACATACCAAATATAATTTCCCTATTTTAACAAAACATAGTGGATATCACCACAATATGGAAATGATAGGGAAGAATAGGAATCCCAAATTGCAGTATGCTATCACTATGCTTAATAGTTAATGCTAATAGCTGTCTGCCTACCAAATACATAGTTTGGGAAATCAGGCTATTATAACATGAATATTAGAAAACAGCAAATGAGAGGAATCACTGAAACCATCATCATCCATTGCTCTTACTTATAAGAGGAACTTAGTACAAGTACTCATCAAGTTAGAGATTTCATTGTCTGCTTGGATTTGTCCAAGGTTGCTACCTTTTAATACACCTAAGAAGGTCCTACCAAGGTCAGCCAAAAAGAATAAACCACCTTGACAAACGCTTATAGAATGAAGGTTTGCAATCAATGAGTTAAACCTTGGCCTAAGATTTTCCAATAAGCATCAATCACAATTTTTAATGTCCATGGTTAAACCATAATTTAACCTCTACACAACAGTACAAAATATAAGTTGGATGCCTTCTGGAAAGACATCTCAATCCTGGATTTGTAAGGTTGTGAACAGGCAGAATCAGAGTTCTTCCTGGAATTTCAGCTATCAGATCTTCAGCTGCTGATGAGAAAGGGATAGTTTTGAATCCCTAGTCACTCCAGGTGTGCTTCTATTTGCTATTTTTAAATAGGATTTGAGTCCTCCAAATGGCCATTTTGCAGAAACGATAGGCCATTAGAATAAAGCAGATATTGAGACATCTTGGAAAGGTAGAAAAACGAGGGCAAAAGCTATGAAGAAAGAATGTCACCCTCACCAATCTGGGAGACAACCTTATTGGAAAATTCTCAACCTCACCAAATTGGTCAAAGCTCCGTTTAAAGACCTCTTTTGAATATATGAGCCTTGAATGTCCCTTTCAAACAGCGACTGCTGAAAAATCAAATTGAGTTTACAATTCCTGATTTGGTTTGTATCAAAGAATCCAAATATTGTAAGAAAACTTTGGGACAAACTGTTTGGAGAACTTCTAAAAGCGCTTTTGGTGGTTTATTCTTATATAGCTAGTCCAATGCATTAGCTGCAGGGGAAAGGGGTGGTTTATTCTTATATAGCTAGTCCAATGTTAGCTGCGGCTAAGGATCCTACAAAGGCACATTGCCATTGCAAACTGTGATTCAAAAAAAGAAGGAAGTTGACTGATGAGTCCAAAGACCTCTCCTGAAGATTAATAGACATATATACAACTGACCAAGCAGAAGGTAAATCGAATGTGAAGAAGACCTCTTTGCTGTGATATAAAATTTAAAAACAAGTCAAGGCTAAAGTGTTCTGAGCAGTGATCAAATAGCATTTTAGAAATTGAAGAGAAGAAAGGAGGAACCCAGAAATAATCCCTTGGATATGGAGCTCAAAGAATGATTTTTTACCTGGTAAAATAAGAGGGCTGAAGACTTTGCGAGACTTCTCTCTCACACTTAGCTCTCCAAATATACATGAACTTTACCACAGAAACTAAGGTTGTAAAGAGACTGGTTCAGTCCGCTGGCCAATCTTTATCCTCTTACAGTGTGGCACTCCCGCAAGCCATTTCTTGTTTAAGTTTTGAAAGATGTGGAACCTTCATCAATCATTCAGATCACAAGTGGACTGACGTTGGATACAAGGCTCCAGGATGTTTATTATGGCCAGAAACCATAGATCAAGAGGAAAATAAATATTGTTTACTTTGGCAACACTTTTGGTTTCCAAAAAATGAAACTACCAAAGCCTTCAGACTCCACAGAAGATACTTGTAGACAGTTTAACACAGAATTATCTCAATAGTGAAATGAATTGACCACAAAGCTGGGTTTGATCTCAAGGTATAAAGCAATATTCTGGAAGGCACAAATATCGGGTAACCTGGCAAACAGTAGGAGACTGAATCAAGGTTTCTTCATCAGTTCATGCTGGCCCATTGCCATTGTTGTAGAATTCTTTCTATCATCCTGATGGAAGAACCATGGGCACTGAGAAGAACGGAAGCAGAGAATTTATTTACGGCTCTTATGTCCAAGGACCGAGAATAATGTGCCCAGCACCAATGATATAGATAAGTTCCTTCCTAAGCAGAACATTGTCTTTCTCCTGAGGCCAATTTCTGAATGTGATGCCTAGGAGAGATCTCTTCCTATGGGAAATAATATCGTTCAAGACCTTGATGGCTTCTTGCCAGGATACTTTAAGAAGCTTTAGAGCATTATAAAAAAAAATTTGGAGGTTGTGGTGGTCAAACTAAGGTACACTAAGCAGAGTTGCACGGACATGGATATGAAAATGGCTACTTTGGAAGGCCCCCTAATATGGATAGGGCTGGATAGAACATTCATGAAAAAAGTCATATGAATAACTACATCTGTACAATAAAAATAACACAATTTAAATAAATATTATTAAATTTAACAATAATTAATATAATACATTATAAATAAATATAATATATACGATCTCCAGTGATGATGTATCCAACAGAGCGGGTGAGCACTGGTGAACTGTTCCTGGTGGAACTGGGATTTCTAGATGGGAGTGTCTGAATTATAGCTGAGGTTTCCATATGTTTGTCTTGGTAGCTTTTGTTATCATATATGTTTTGTTGGTCTGTAGTACATGGCTGTCTCTGGGGTTTAGGTCTTTAGGATTGGCCTTTTTGGGGATATTATGCTGTTTGGTATGTCCTTTGGGCACTATGTGCTTGCTTTAGGTAGAGTTTTATAAGCTATAGCCTGGTTTGGAGTCCTCTACTATTATGGTTGGTTATCCTTTCTCTGCTTTTTGGGCTTGTCACCCTTGCATGGGTATGCACAGAATTTTCATTATTGATCTAGCGGTTTTTGGTGTTTCATATTGGGATGGAGCCCCATAACAGAACCCCAATTTTATAATTAATATATACCAATAAACAAAGTTCTATTATATATTAATATAACACAATTTAATAATAAATTAAAAATAAATAATATTAAATTTAATAATAATTAATATAAATAATATTCATTTAAAAAATATATTAGATACCAATAAGCTAAGTTTAATAAACAATAAACTTAATGATAAATAATTGTTGGACTAATAATAAACAATATTAAACAAAATAAAATTTTAATAAATTGAACTACAAATTGAAATATAAATGATAATAAATAATATAAATAAGTTTAAGTTCAGAACAAAAACAAAAAGGTTAATATAATAGATGTGATAAAACTAAATGAAAAATTTAATGTAGTAAACTTAATATATTATTTTAAGATATAAAACAAAGAGTTAAAAACCTAAAAATATCAAACATAATTAATAAAACTATAAAATAATATAGTCTATAACCTAAAAAGCCTAAAGGTTTAAAAATCATTCAGATGGCAAGAACACATTCAGATGGAGATTAGACAGCGAGCACGGAGAAATGCGGGCAGGAGAAATCATGGACAGACGCCATGAGAAATCAGAGTAGCAATCATTGAGAAAGTTGCATGCCAATTCAGAGCAGTTGCCATCATCCAGGTTCCAAACAGAAACCCCTTTGGTGCACCTGGGCTTATTTTTAGTCCTGATGCTGTGGACATATGCTCTCTAACATGAAAGAATGAATGGTGAGATTCTCCAAAAAAAGTGCCTCTGTTCCACCACGAAAATCTCTTTGCTCTCCTGTTGAGATCACTACAAGCACCACTGCAACATCGATTTTAACATTTTCGGGTTAGTAGTTTTGGACTAGGTTGCTGAATCGGGTACGGGCATGGGTATGGGTACGTCGGTACGGTATGTGGGTACGGCAAAAAAATTTGGGGGGTTGGGTACGGAATCGGGTACGTTCGTACAAAAATATAATAAAACATTCAAATATATATATATATATATATATGCAACCTAGAAGCAAAATTAAGTTTAGAAAATTAGAATGTAATATACCAATACATATGCTAAACAAAACCATGATGGACAGATTAGTATTGCGGACGTAAATTCAACTAGTTGCCATGTTTCTCTACGACGCTACGTGCAACAAACCTGCAAGTAAATTGTTAAGAGAAATTTTGATTAAATTAATTAATTAAATAATAAAGTTATAAACTTATTATCTAAACTTCTAAAATTCTAAATCTAAACATTAAATTATAATCTTTTTAAATTATATAATTATAATATATGAATATTATATTTTTAAAATTATATATTAATATATTATTAATAATTTAATTATATAAAATAAGACTATAAGCAAAACTAAATTTTATATATTATTATGAAATAAAAAATATCAAATATGTAAAATTATATTTTAAAAATTATATATATTAATTATAATAAATTTATATTATATATATTATATTACTTAAACATAAAATGTTTAAAAATTATATATATATGAATTATAATAAATTTAATTTAATTTATATTATATATTTTAAAAATTAGATATATTATCATTTTCACCTATAAAGTTTAAACATTAAAAAATTTTAAACTTAAACTACAAAATAAAATAAATAAATACAATGTTTTAAACGATTTAAAAAAAAGAAAAGAAAAAGAATACAAACAAAAATGAAAAACCCTACCTCTACTCAGTCGGCGCGATTTCCTTCGCAGCCTGCGCGTTCTCTTTCGTAGTCCGCGTGCCTTCTTAGCTTGGGCGATTTGTCTATGTCGCGCGTTTTCTGTGTGCTCAAGGAATATTTGTAACAGTCGCAAAAATAAGAAACCAGGGAAAGCAAAACGATAGAGAAATGAGGTAAAACGCCAGCAGGAAAAAGACGATGACACAAAAATGAATGAAAATGCCAAACAAAACTCAAACGCTAGTCGAAATGGGTCAAAAACGTGACGGAATCACCACGTCACTAGCTGAATTGATTTTGCCGAATCCTGGACGATTCCAACGCGATTCGATTCGGATTCCGTTTCCGAAACGATTCGATTCCAGAAACGTTGGCTTTAGGGGAGCGATTCGGTAACATAGGTTTTGGATACAACACAGATGTCACAAGCATGCTGTATCTGCATGTATCTAACAAGGTGAAAAAAAATGGTGTTTCAGGTACAACCAGCCAGTGTCCAGGCCATACCATATCTATATCCATACCCGGTGCAGTAGTATGCATACTAGGGATTTTTCTTGAATGTATTTTGCAACTCTGACGCTGAGCCTATCAGAAGAAAGCTCAATGCTAAATTCATAGTTCATGTTCTGAGGCCGCACAATGCTATAAATACTTTGGCTTGTTACTCCAATCTTCCTCTACAACACTTGAGTTCAATAGACTCTATGTATCCTCCCTGAGCTAATACCCGAGGAACAGGGAGCAATGTCAAAGGGAAGCAAATCCTCAATTGTATCTTTCAGTGAAAAAAAGGGAATCCAAGACTTTTAATGAAATTACATATCGTCAACACCCATGATAGAATTAAATGGTACTTCTTGGAAGAAGTGCTGCAGAACTCTTAATGTTTTCAACATGTATAAATGGATCAGATCCTACTTAAGCACTACTTGCTCTCGGTTTCAGTCTATGTTACCGGGTTCGCCCCTAGGAAGCCCGGGTACGATTCGGGTTCGGTCCGGGTTCGAAATTCGGGTCCAGTTCGGGTCAGATACGCCCTGGGTTCGAGTTTTTGACTGTGGGTTCGGCAGGGTTCAAAACCTTGACTGTGGATTCGATCAGGGTTCGAAAACCTGACTGTGGGTTCGATCAGGGTTCGAAAACCTGACTGTGGGTTCGAAAAGTGTGAAATTTTTTGTGTGTGGAAGTCAAACGTAAGCCAATTTTGCAATTCTCAGTTCTTGCATACTCGATCTTATGGACTTATTCCTTCCTAGCACATATTATGAATATTTCTCATTTGGTGCAGAAGATAAATTCCTCATTTTTGAACCACTAATAGCAAAGAGATCCACAATAAGACTTTACTAATTTATAATTATATGACACTGTTAAGTGAATTGAACTTGTCTTTTGCTCAATAAATGAAAGGAAAAACTACTTATGACATTAGTAAATTCAATTTTTATGCATGCTATTAAAAATCCTTTTACAAATTTTTGTATGTTTCGTTGTTTGGAAAATTTGCCAAGTCTGAGTTTTTAAAACATTTTAGGTCCGTCAGATTTTGAACTATGATCTACATTCCTCCTCTCCTAGGTTCTTCACCTTATATAGGCACATGATATTTGAGCCCTTGAATGTAAATGAGGACAATTACCTGGTAGACACATCAATGGTTATAGTTACAAGGGAGATGTAGGTTTGAGATAACGCATTGAAACAAATTCCTTGCACTTCTGAAAATGAACATTTTCCAGGAAACTTTTCATGATATGTTGGGGAAGAACTTGAAATGGGTAAAATTTACTTGTGTTGACAGGACATTATAACAAAATCAGCTGCAAGCTTTGATTTTATAATGTCCTTGATAAGAAGTCTCTCTGCAAATTCTTCAGTTGGCAGAAGAAATCATTGTGCCAAAACCCCCACAGCCTCACACTCAATGAAAAAAGGGATCTCAAACTGCTAACGAGGAACAACTCATTCACTTCTAGTTCTGGGCATGAATGTTCAATGCATCCATCTTCACCATGCTGGGCAATCAGCGGACTGCTCATTTCTGTGGCCTTTTTATGATCTTTAGCATTGGAACACTACTCCATACTTCTCTTGTCTAGACTATAAAGTATAAAGGATTGAAAATTCTTAATTTGATGCAATGATAGTCCTGAGATGAGAATTTATAGAACCATGCCTATTTTGAAACTTCACATCTAATACTGCATCAACAAGAACTTACGAATTCTGTTCCAAACTTCCAAGGCAAGGACACCCAAAAAATCTCTCAGATTCTTCTACGATCTGCAAGAAAAAGGTTTTGGCTCTTTCACAATGTAAATACTAAATAATTATGTAACACTGTTTTCTTGTTTGCCTTCCACACAGAAAAATGTTCACACTTTTCAGACTGATCAATGATCAATAATGGCTGATTGTAAACACTTGACACTTTTATGTTTGAACTTTAATTTATAATTTTATATCATGACATTCGAGTATCACTAATATTTTAATATTTGACTATGAAAGTGGTGGTGTATTTTTGCTATGTTATTTGACTATTAATATGGTGGTATATTCTGAACTTAATTACTGCTGCAAATATGTATATATTTCTGATTTTTATATGTTTTTGTATTACCGAACCCAAAACGAACCCAACCCCAAAAAAAAAATTTTCCGAACCGGCGAACCGGGTTCTCGAACCCGAACCCGAACCCAAAACCGAACCGGTAACTTAGGAACTTTCAGTCAATGGTTCATCGGGGGGATTATTTGCCTCCCAATGGAGGCTTAACCTCTTCATCAGATTCTGGCACACTGGAAGGCCTGAAACTTATAAGAAATGTCCTGCTAAACCATCTGCAGTTTGTACAAACTACTCTTAATGGAAGACCTCATCATCTCAAAAGCTGTATACTTAAGGAAAACCCGCTCAAACCATGTATAAGCTTCAGGACTGCCTGTGACTGGAAAAAACAAACTCAGAAGAGTTTTTAATCAATGTAGATTTCAATGCCAAGTTGTGAATCGCAAACATCCTCAACTGAGTATGTTGCTTGTCCGTGTAAATATTTTGGAATTCACTTCTTTGAAGGAAGGAATTTGCTTTAGCCTTGCCAGCCTTTGAGTTTGATTCACATGCTTCAAAGCAAGTTTTATGGCTGGAAGAGAAGATGGCTTTAATGTTACAATTAGTGATCTCTGTCATCCAACATGTTTTAGTTGTATTTCTTCCATTTGTATGAGTTGTTATACCATCTAACATATTGCAATGATGAACGCACAAGAAACTCCCGTGCATTCACAACTAAGGTGGCTTGAAAAAGCTAATTAGTCTAAGAGGAACTCCAGCTGATATCAATGTCAAAAATAGAAAGCAAAACCAATGCAGACGTGCAAGGAAAATGAAAGCATTATCCAGGGGTAAAATAGTGTTGGCTGGAAATAACACCTTTTTTTAAACTAAAATTGCTAGGACATAACAATGACATGTATGACTATTTGGTCTTTCATTGACAAACAGTATTGGCAGGAGCCCTTAGATAACTATGCATCCTCTTGCAAATTTGTGAGCATGTCACCAGTGTCAGTTGAGGATCCCTAGGGAATGGGGTGATTGAGATTCCATTGGTCTTCTTTAGACTTCATATGTTCCAAGGGAAAAGAGCTTCAATAACCCCTACAGTGTCATGTTCCCGAAATCGTAGTGCTAAATATGAGATATTGAAATACAAATAACAAAATCATTCAGATATCAAAATACAACTATAAGTAATTAACATCATTATTATGATTATAATAATATAAATATAAATAATGACAATCTAAATATTCTTACAATTATAATTATTATAATAATTATAATCAATAAATAGAACAATCAATATTATAAATTGTAAATCCACTAGAATAAAACAATAATAATATAATGGCAATTTACTAGTGTTTAAATAAGAGATTAAAATATTATAATAGACATCAAAAATTAGATGAAAATAATAAAAAACAAAAACTAAAGTAATAAAATAAATATACATCTAAATAAGCTGCAAAGGCAGCGATGAAACTCAGAAAAAGAATCACTTAAGAGGCAGCGACTGGGAAGGCAGCAACCTTCCAAGGAGGCACGACCTCTCTCCAAAGAAGAGGATATAAGAGGGGATCGCACAAGAAGGAGGAGGGCATCAGAAAAATAATAGGAGAAAAGAATATATTTTGTCAGAGATTCTGAAAGGAATCTTTTAAAGAAATCCTAAAGGTTTCGAATGAAAGGAAGGACTTTCATAAAGCTAACGATTCCTTATGGGATGGAAGAGAACAAAAAGAACCATTATCACTGGGAAAGATAGGAATATTCTGCAGACTGACGGACACCTAGATATGTATTAAATCAAATGATCAAATCGTGGTTGGAGGGAAATTAAAATAGACTCCACAGATGGGCAGCAATAAGGTAAGTGTAGTCTAAGGTGAAATAAACAGTTTAGAATATTAATGTTTGGAGAAAGGCACTTAGCAAGTGTTATAGGTAATCAGAACAATAATGTGTAGAGTCTGTAGACATTGGTAATCAATAAATAAATAAGGAAATAAATAATGAAATATCTGCTGTACATAAATGCTGTTGCAGCCATAGCATTATTGGGAGATAAGAGTAGAATATTAGTGAAGAATAATTATATAAATGTATATATATGAGTACCCATAAACATAAGTAATAATAAATAGATATACATAAATATATAAATATTAATAGATAAGGGAATGATTATATATATATATATATTATTCACGTTTATCCAATAATGATGCTTGTAGCAAGTAATGAGCCTTGTAAGTGGTAATGATTCTATTCGATGATAAATAGTATAGTAGAATATCATCTCTGAGATCTTGATAAACGTTTAATGTCTACCTAAGGTGCTTATGAAATTATATAGAAGAGCCATTCATAAGAGTGATAAGGCAGAAATGAATAATCAGTTGACAAGAAAAATGAAATATTTATATCGTCTTGATCTTATTAGATGCTATCACTAAAACTTACTGATCTTAATGTTTCTAATGTCTTTCCGAGAAACACCTTGAGTGAAAGATTCGGGTTTAAGTGCTATCACTAGAAGGGAGACCATCATCATACATGGAAGAGAAGAGACCATTGAAGACTACAGAGAACACATTTGAAGGCTAGTATAGGGGGGCGATCAAGAGGTAAGTATCCTCTAGTCCTAAGTAGCCGGTTCGGGTTCGGGTTCGCGGTTTTGGTTCGCCGGTTCGGCAAAAATTTTTGGGGGGCGGGTTCGGTTCGTCTTGGGTTCGTTAGTACAAATTACAAAAACATATATATATATATATGCAGCCTAGAAGCATGAATTAGGATTATCATTAGAATATCACATAACATCATATAAACAACAAAACCACCATAAACTTGAATTGAATGTCATTTAAAACATGCATGTTAAATATTCATTGTTCAAACTTCAAGTTCAATATTACAACACTTTTAAAGTTTTAATCATCATATAGATTCTCTAAATCATCCATATCAATGTCAACATTGACATTAGATGAAGTAGGAAGACTAGATGAATCACAAGTAGTGCCAATGGCACCATCACTAGCACTACTATTGTGCCCATGCTCCTGTTGGATATCCGACTCCTCATATGCAATATGTTGGGAACTGCAAGCATCCAAGTCAGTATCCTCTGGCACTATATCCCACAACTTCGTCTCCCCTTCCTTGTAGTTAGGTTGTTTGTGTGAAAGGAGACGCAAGTTGGAATGCACATATACTAAGTTCTCCGCTTTTTTTGACAGCAATTTATTGCGCTTTACTGAGTGGATGAAAGAATATGTGCTCCAATTCCTCTCAGATGCGGATGAACTAGCAACCTATGAAGACAAAGTAAACAATTAAAAAATTATAAATGAAATTATTAAACTTATAAAACTAAAATATGAAAATTTATTAAACTTAATTGTGATAAAATTTTGATTGCAAGGGGCTGCAAATTTTGAAAGTATTGTCCATGGAAGTACCACCAAGAATGAGCGTCCTTTAAGAACCTATCATGGGAGGCATCAACATCTAGATGATTTGAGTGCACAAAATTAGTGAACTCATCCGTGACTACACTTCACAAATCTCGATCAGGGAAGAGTCTCACAAATGTTGCCTTGTACCCTTCAGCCACTTCTAAATCTCTATATGGAGGAAGCCTTCCTGGTTGTGAAAGAAGCTGAGAGCTGTAGTATTTTGGAGTCAATGCAGAGGCAAGAAGGTGTAATGGAGTTGTCATTTTATTCCATCTTTCTTCAACAATTGTTTGCACTTGTTTGAAGAAAGTCTCTTCAGGGTCTTGCTCTCTTGCATTTATGGTGCACTTGATCTTCTCAAGCATTGAGTCTATACCATCATATATCTGTCCAATGCATGGCTTGTCCATGTCAGTATAGCGAATCATACTCAAAATGGGCTCGGTGAAGCTAAGGAGATACTCCACACGATCCCACCATGAGTCATCTAATATCATGCTCTTAATTCTTGTTGCTCTTTCAGTGCTGCTTTGCCTCCATATAGACCAATTGGTGCTAATCACCATGCTAGAAAGTGCCTGCCTAACTTTCACAAGTCGTCTCAAGACGATTGTATTAGAGGCAAAGCGGGTTTCTGCAACCTATTGCAAATTAAAAAAATAATTAAAATTTAAAAATAAACTTTAAAGAAGAATTTAAATTAGAATGCACAATCAAATTATGAAAATCAGAAAATGACAAATGTAAATATTACTTCTCTTACCTTCAATAGCTCCAATTTTGAAAATGTTCTAAAGATCCCTTGAGACAAGTGGTGGTTGGTGACGAACATCTGAATGTCCTCAGCCTCAGTATACAATTGTTTGATCCATTCAATTTTATTCCCAATCTTTTGCAGCATAAGATTGAGTGAATGGACCGCACAAGGTGTCCAAAAGATATGTGAATATCTTTCCTCAACCAACAACCCTGCAGCTCTACAATTCTTCGCGTTGTCCGTTACAACTTGAACAACGTTGCGGGCTCCCACTTGCTCAATGGCTGCAATAAGAATATTAGCAATAAATTGCCCATCTTTTACTTGCCCCTCACAATCCACGGCTTTCAAAAACATTGCCCCTTTAGGGGACACCGCTATGACATTGATCAAAGGCCGATTTTTTGAGTCCTTCCAACCATCTGAAACAATGGACACACCTGTCTCAACCCATGAATCTCTTATAGGCTTCAATGCATCTTCAACCAACTCAACCTCCTTTTCCAATAAAGTGCTACGCACCTTCTCATAACCCGGGCCCTTGTACCCTTTTGGAGCTTCATTAACCGCTCTCAACATCTCTTTCCAATATGGAGAACGAACAACATTAAAAGATAATCCATTGGCATATATGCATCTTGCTACACATTGGTCGGCAAGGGCTCTACTCTCATTTTGAAATGCAACTTCCAAAGGTCCCTTTGCTCTCTTGTTTGCAAAAGGTTGTGCACTTTGAGCTTGAAGATTTGGAATGGCCATAAATGGGTGGTCTTCTACCACAATATTGGGATTGGGATTAGATGGGGGCTGCATTCCCTTTGATTTTTTTTTAACAAAGGGTGATTTCCTTTTTGGGCTTCCCGTTGATCTGCTGCTTCTTGCTCCATAATGTATTTTGCAATTGTCTCAGGTTGAATAGGGGCATCTTTCTTTCCAGGGCAAGGTGAGATGCCTTTTCCACTTATGCCACACAAATGTGCTTTCACCCTATGGTATGAACTAGAATATTGAACATCACACCCATTGCATTTCCAAACATAACCACCACCACCTGGAAGCTGTCTTATCATTTCAACATACTGCCATAGAGGAGAATTTGCACTTGTTTTGAACTTTGGGTTTGGTTTAGCTATGGAGCCGGAGGTAGAACCCATTGACATTGTGATTCCTATGGCAATTTGTTTTGCAAACAACACATTCAAAATTTGAATGAAAACAAAATATAATAATTTTAAATTTTTTTAAAACCTAGCTCTTTTGAATCTTGCACAATGCATACATTCATTATTCATAGAAGAATAGAAAAAAAAAAAGAAAAACAAAGTTTTTGTTTGTAAAACAAAAAAAAGAATGAAAAAACTCAAAAAAAATGAGAAAAACTTACCTCTTTGCAAAAATATTCTTCAACAATCTTTGTGGCAGCCAATGAACACTTGCAAATCTGTAGGAATGGCAATGCAATCGTTTGTAGAAGCTTCAACAATCAATATTCAACTCCTTTTGTCAATCCAACAAGTTAAAATAAGAACTCAGCCTCTTGGAATGAAAATGCTTGTTTGCAAAACAAATGAATGAAAATGAGGTAGTTTAGGTGTTTAATTTGTTTTAGAGGTCACTTTTAGGGTTCCCTTGGGCGTGGGTCAAAGTCAAACTGAAGGAAATATTAAAAAAATACAAAAAAAAATGCTTTTTGGTCGCCCAAACGCGTGGGTTCTCCTTGGGTTCGCCTTGGGTTCGCCCGGGTTCACCCGGGTTCTTCACCGGCAAACCAGGCCTCAAATACATGGACCCTGGTCGAAGCCACAGAGGGACCGGACTGTAATGTCCCCTTTTCAAGCGTGATGAATTCAATTGACCGTTAGCCTATTCCGGAGACCTGTAGGCTACTCGAAGGGTGAAATTAGGGTTTCCTATTTTGGAGGTTGTTGTTGCTCGAAATTTGGAGATTGAATTGCGGATTCTTTCTGGGTTTTCAGAGAGCTTCGCAGTGGTGTGACTTGCAGTGCAATCCGAGCATCTTCTGGAATTTACTATTTTTAGTAAATTCTATTTTTGGTAGTGGACTGGTTGGCTTCAGTTCAGTTGGCTACCCTCAGCTGTCAGTTTAGTTGGTATGTTTGATTTTGGCCTTTGATGCATTTTTTGGTGAGATAAGCGAATTTAATCAGAAAAATGTTATAATTTAATATTGGGACCCCTTGGCCTAATGAGACAACTTTATGTTGTTTTTAAAAGAGGGACTTTTGAGGGTGCTTATTTCATTAAGAAATATTTGATGTTCTAAGGTCAAAAAATGTTCAAGGAGAAAAGTACGCCATCTTTGGAGAGCTTATTATTTTATTTAAAAATGATATTATCTTTCTTGAAATGGGACGCCACCTTGATGCTTGGTCAATGGTCAAGTCAAAACCTAAAAGCATCTTGAAGATTGGGCGCACCTTCTGGAAGCTTCTGGAGGGTCTTCTCAAAATTATAAAAGGGAGCCTTGGGTCTTCATTTCACATCTTTTGTCTACAGAAAAGTTATGCTGCCGAAATGGTGATTGGATTGCTTCGAGGAATGAATGCCTCCTAGCCTTGGCTCAACTTCTTGCTTGAAGAAAGCAACTAGTGGAGAGTTAGTTGTAGATGAGTGAGCTTTGTAGTGAGTTTTTGCATTGTAGTTGTTGTTTATGCAGTTGTAATTCAGTTTCTTGCAAATTAATCAAAAAATGAAGTTGCTGGTTTGTGTTGCAGATTGATGTTTTGACTCATAAGTATTTGGGCGAATTTACTTTGGTTCTGGGTAGTTTACCCATGCATTTGCTAGCTAAGGGCGCCCCTTTTAGTGAAGTTTGGGAATTTTTAATGAAGTCTTTTTTTTTATAGCTCAAAATCGCCCCTCTTGCAGCCGTACCATTTGGGCTTGCCTTGAAGTTTGTGCAAAAAACATATGTTAGATTTTGGGTTAGTTTAGGGGTTCTATCTTGGGCGCCTTCATTCTAGAAGCTTTTTGCATTTGGTCTTATGCATTTTGAGTGAGTTTTGAGAGAGATATGTGCATTTTAGTGAGCTACTAGGTTGCTGGTTATGCATTTTTAGTTGCTGGTCTGTCATATCAGATTTAGGAAATTGCATTATGGTGAAGGGTTGATGATTAGAAAGTCTTAATACACTCTGAGGAGACCTTATTCAATTATTGCAGCATTGGAGAGCTTCTAATCTTTGTCTTGGCAGACACTTTCTATCAAATTGTAAGTTGAACAGTAGTACTGTCAGCATTCTCACTCCTCTGTATTTCATTGTAATTCCCACTGAATAAGTGGAAGAGGATGGCTTGCCGCCTATCTTATTTTGTATATTGCATTGTAGCTCATTAGAATCTCCACCATATGGTAGCTCCATTCCCACCTTGGGTTGGAAAGCACATTCTTGGCGTCGAGTTACTTTCAGCATTGTAGTTGGTAGGGACCCTCTGACCATATGCTTGTCGTCATCCGGCGCATTCTTGGTTAGAGTTCTTTTATCAGCATTGCATTAAGATCCTTTGACCATATGCTCACACCTTGCCCAACTCGGGATCGTGGTGTACATCCTTGGTTAGAGTTGAATTCCACATCGTTTTAGTTTAAGTGCTAACCCTAACAGATGTGTGTTGCATTGCTTATTGTAATCAAAAATTGAAAAAAATTGGTTCAGAATATTTCACGGACCAGGACCCAAACCCAGTGCGAACCCGGACCAGGACCGAGCCCAGAACCAAGCGAACCGGCTACATAGTCCTCTACCATCAACTGTTCTTTGAAAGATCATGAAATCGATACCATTTAACCATAATAGTTGGTACTGTGAAATAACAAACCGGATATCTTCTTCAAACACTCGAATCTGCATTAATTTATGAATTGAACCCAGTGCAATGTGACAGGCTTCTGCATATAAATAACGCATTGCAAATCAGTAGATGTATTTTTATGTATCAACAGATTGAACTCATATTTATAATAATGAATGTTTAAAAACACACCTATCTGTGGTTTCAATTTAAGACAATATGCAAATTA
Organism: Sequoia sempervirens; assembly: GCA_007258455.2. Lineage (NCBI taxonomy): Eukaryota > Viridiplantae > Streptophyta > Pinopsida > Cupressales > Cupressaceae > Sequoia > Sequoia sempervirens. The sequence continues at coordinate 19,892 of VDFB02179525.1, forward strand.
ATGTCTGTTAGTTGTCAAGCCACAATAATGTTGCTTACAACAATTATTGTGTCTTATTGAGCTATTATGACTTTACCTTGAAGAATAGTCTTCGGGCCAAAAATTCCCTTTCGCTAGCACTCAACAAGGATAGGGAGTTTGTGGAGGGAAAGGCTGGTAAATCAATCCATTGATGGACGGTCCCAAGACGGGTAGGACACCTTGAGGGAGTCCAATTTGAGATCGTTCACATGCCCTTTGCACAGTAAATCTACCATCCAAAGAGGTTAGGAAATAGGAAACAAGGCGAAGATCTATTCCAACCAAAGAGTAATAGGTCATATTTGATCATGTTAGTTTATGCCTTAGATGATAATGCCTTTTATTTGTCTTATCCTTTAAATGTGCAAACTGAAATGAACTAATCATGAACAAGAAATTATGTGCTTAATTGATAATACATGATGTATGCAGGTCTTCAAAGCCATTTTACATAAATATAATGATGTGTTGGTAAAATAAATTATATGACCTAACTTGTGCTTTTATGTTTTTAGGATAAGTTTAACATGGGGACATTACATACAGTGAACTCCTTAGGCTCATAAATGACTAGAGACAAGTAACAAGTTAAAAAATCTGTTGTTGTGAGCTATTAATTTAAGCCTGTGGGCTTTAGTCAATCAGATGCTTAACACTCTAGAACTGGAAATAACACCTTTTTTTGAACTGAAATTGCAAGGATATAAGAACAAAATGTATGATTATCTGGTCTTTCATAGACAAACAGTATTGGCAGGAGCCCTTAGATAACTATGCATCCTCTTGCAAATTTGTGAGTATGTCACCAGTGTCAATTGAGGATTCCTAAGGAATGGGGTGATTCCATTGGTCTTCTTTAGAATTTACATGTTCCAAGGGCAAAGAGCTTCAGTAACCCCTACAGTGAACTCCTTAGGCTCATAGCTGACTAGAGACAAGTAATGAGTAAAAATATCTGTTATGAGATATTTATTTAAGCCTAGATTTTAGTCAATTAGTTGCTTAACACTCTAGAACTGAGCCATAATAGCACATACACACAGAAACCGATGCTAAATAAATTCAAAACAAATGTTTGACCAATATATGACATGCAACATAGAGAAGCATATTAAAGGTGCAAACTTGATTTAGGCATGCAGTATCATGTGGAGGCTATACAAGCATTTTCAAAACATAAACTAATCAAGAGAATATATGTCAATTTAGCTATTTCCAAACAAATTTCAGTTCCAGATATCAAGCAATGGTCCACACTAGTCAGAATGTTGGATATGTCACGCTAATCTCACACCCTTCAGGGCTGGAAAACGATTTAAAAGATAAATAAGAAAAAACTAAACCAATAAACACATGAAAAACTACCAAACAATGAGTACAAAGCAAGTAAGTGAGTAGTAAGGAGAAATGAAGCAAATTACACTTGAGCATGGAAGAACCAACCAAAACATTAGTCTTACCATGGATCGATCAACATTATTGGTCGAAGAGAATGCTTCAGAGTGCTGGGTAGCAACATCAAATTTAATATAAGGTTCTGCATGCTTCACAAATGCATGTTCTAAAAGTTGTGCGGCAGTAGGACGATTAGCAGGAACGCGCTGAAGACAAAGACTTAAAAAGTCTTTGCACTCCTCTGAAAGATAATCAGGGATGATTGGAAGCTCCTTACTGTTCGCAATTTTAAACATTGCAGCAACCTGTGGTATTCATACTATTTAGTACTACTATCATTCTAGCAAAGTATCAAATGCCCATTCATGAAGATAAGCTACTAGCTAAGAGACTAACATAAAACCTTAAGTTGTTTGCAAGAGAATACCTTGTATTGGGAGAAATTGTAAAATAGGAAATGCATTTTTTACATATTATAATGTCAAGGTTCTCTAATTTGACTACAAAATAACACTCATTGAGGCATCTTGTTTCCCTACTCAACAACAAACTGACTGCCAAGTAACTCACTTCTTCATACTGACTCCAGGGTGACTTTGCAGTGGCCATCTCCAGAACAGTACAACCAAGACTCCAAATATCCACAGGCAGATTGTATCCATTTGAATTAATGATAACCTACATCAGTTATTTAGAGAAACAATGCCAACAATTGTTAAGCATGTCTCCTTACAATCATGTATTATCACATTATAGGAAAGAATAAGCAATAAGAAGCATGTCTCCTTACAATCATGTATGAGCACATTACAGGAAAGAATAAGCGATAAGATGTTTCATACCTCTGGAGCCATCCACTTTGGGGTTCCTTTGAATGACAGAGGACAATATTGTGCAGTGATCTAAACCCCAATAATAATCGCATATTAGTGTTTTGCCAGAAGTCCATACAAAGAACTTTAATTTTTTTCTTAAGAACAATCCCAATTGAAATAAAATTAATTTATATCCAAATTGAAATAAGAAACGAAAAAAGAGGTCTTTTTTGTACATGTTATTTTCTTTTTTTTCTGAAGGCCTGTGAAGGTAAAAGATGAAAGAATCTTGTCTATTCGAAAACTGACTTTCCAGTGCTATCCACTCTCAACAAAATGAAAAGCATTACTCGTCCACATGGTTAAATGTTGGGAGCAATCAGATAGAATAAGGAAATATAATTGAAAAGATATTAATCTATACATCAGGAGAGGATCAAGTAAATAAATTAAACAAATAAACTCAAAATTATGCAAGAAAAAAATATAATCAATAGAATAAATATTAAATTTATGTTGAAAAATATCAGACAATAAAGCAGAATACTTCACCTGTCTGAAGAATGGTCAGAAGAGTTTGAAGGGAAAAAGAGCACAGAAGAAAACAGTAGGAAATGCTTTGAAAGAAAAGTAAATTACAGAGAAAAAGATTAATCTATGGTTCACAATTTCAAACAAAGTTCCAACTAAAAGTAAACACAATACAAAAGAAAAAAAATATATTTAAAAGGTCTAGAAAATCATATTGATATAAAGAAATTTACATACCAATCAGGTTCAGATATATAGAAAAGCATGTGGTCTTTCTTATCATTAGATCGAAACATTTGAGCCCTATCAGCAGCTTATCTAAAAGCAATGCAATAAACAGAAGCTCCACTATGTTAGTCTATTGCAAGAACTGCATCAGCACCCACAAATACATTAACCATGAGGTGCAGATATTTTATAATTCAAGAAAAACTCAAAAAGAATCAAGTAAATTCAAATAAACTTGTGAAGGTGCTAATTTTTATAGACCAAGTCATAAGTGTAAAGCACCAAATAAAGATGTTGCTGAGAATCCAATATCTAAACAAGATGAATCTCTAATCAACCAAGAAATCAAAGCTTTAAAGAAAATTCAGAAGTAAAAATGACAATACAAAAAAATGAACCACTATTGCCATGTTCACAAACAAGAAGAAAAGAGAGCTCAAGAAAAAGTAAAATGTGTTCAAGTGAAAAAATTCACAAAAAGAAACCAGCATAAATCTATACCTAAAGTTTATTTAATGTATACTTGCCTCCCATCATATCTTATAAATTTTGTGGTAAATTATTAATTTTATAATGTATAAAATTTTCAAGAAAACTAAAATAAAAAAATATTAATGTACTTATTCTGATCCCAGGAAACACTTGTTTAATTCAACACATCATAAAACAAAGAACATTTGTTTTTTCAGTTTGCTCGATTTTGACAACTATGCATAAAACTAATGTCCAGAAGGAAAAAATGTTAAAAACAACATGCATGAATAAACTTCTGCCTTCTGAGAGAAAATGTTAACACAGATAATATTGGCTCGTTGATTTGTGTAAATGAATTCTTTCTTGTCATCAGTGTGAACTGTGATCTACTTGTGATTAGAGTTTGGATCAAAATTCAAAAATGGTGAAATTCAGAAAATGTTGGCTGCTTCAAAATATTTAATAATTTCAGCGTTAGTCCAATAAATAAATATGGGTACATTTTACTACTTAATAGTGTTGTACCCAAACCAAATTTTTTGCTTCATTAAGGCATTTTGCATTTTAAAGTCTAAACTTTGCTAAAATGTTGTAAAATACCGTTTTTTGGGCAATGTCAAGCATGGAGTTTTTGTCAATGTTTGTCAGTCAAAGTCAGTTATATTGGTCAGAACCTGAAGCAGAGACTCAAAATGAAGATTTTCACGATGGAGGAGCATCTCACGACGGCATTTCATATTGCAGACGGTCATTTCAATGATCGAGACAGAGTTTTCAGAGATCAAATCATGGAGATTTTTCAGAGGAAAAGCCTCAAAGTGCAA
>VDFB02179527.1:0-21241 GCA_007258455.2 Sequoia sempervirens
AAGTTTATGTTCTCTCAATCGTTGCAGAACCACTCGAAGATGCTGAAGATGCTCATCCTCGTTTTTGGAATAGATAAGAATGTCATCGAGGAAAACCAACATAAACTTGTTGAAACAATCACGGAAAATACTGTTCATTAGGTTCATAAATGCAGTTGGGGCATTGGTGAGACCAAATGGCAAAACTGTAAATTCATAATGACCATACCTAGTTTTGAAGGCTATTTTATGAATGTCTTCTTTCAATCTTAGCTGATGATATCTTGACCTTAAATCTATCTTGGAAAACACTGCTGCCCCTTTCATTTGATCAAAAAGATTGTCTATTCTGGGCAAGGGGTATTTATTCCTGATGGTGAGCTTATTCGACATACGATAATCTATACATAGACGAAGTGTTCCATCCTTCTTCTTGACAAATATAACTGGTGCTCCCCACGGTGATACGCTAGGTTGAATCAATCCCTTATCCAGTAATTCCTGCAATTATGCCTTTAGTTTCATTAGTTCCATGGTGGTCATTCGATACGGTGCCTTAAAAACAGGCTCAGCCCTTGGGACTAAATCTTTAGAGAAATCAAACACCCTTCTTGGTGGTAACTTAGGTAATTCCTCCGGAAACACATCCTGGTATTCCCGTAGGTAAGGATATTTTTCATGCGAAGGTTTCTTCCTTAAGGTCAGTTTCCATTTCCTCTTCCTTTGTGTGTGCATTATCAAATCATCATACATAGGCTTTCCTTGTACTCCCTAACTTCTTCCATTTTAACCGCAAATACTTGACATCCTTTTCTTTTATTTCTTTTTAATTGCATAGCTAAAATTTGCCGTACCTTAATCTCTCGTGGTACTCCTTGAATAAACACCGGGTTTCCTAAGTCATCCACACACTCCACTGTCTTTGCAAAACAATCAACCTTGGCCCTATGCTCTCTTAACCAATTCATTCCAATGATCACATCATAGGAACCCAGAGGTGCCACATAAATGTTAATTTTTGTGGTGAAGCCTGGAAATTCTACCCTAGCTTCAGTGGCTCTGGTGTCTATTAAAATGGTTATCGGGTTCCTGTAAAGCATACCTGGAGTTTCAATGGGTGTGACCTGATATTTCGCCTGCTTATTATCTACTGCTGCATGAATCCTTTGTTGGAAAGCTGTCTATTGAGGTGGTAGAGGCTTTCGTTGCTGCTGTCCATTCTAATTCTTATTAGGGCATTGGTTAGCGTAATGCTCTCCTCCACATGTAAAGCATCCCCCTGGTGGTCCCTTCTTTTCTGGACCTTTGTTTGAATTAACTTCATCCTTCCTAGTGCTGTTATTTCCCTTCTTATCCTTCTTGTAGTCATATTGATTGTTCTTAAAGCCCTTCCTTTTGAAATTATGAGATGATTGGTTCCATTTGACTTTGTTGTGGTTTTTATCCCTGGAAGAATCATCCTTTTTTGACCTTTGCTCTCGCCGCACAACTTTTTCATATGCTTCATCCATAGTTCGTGGTGTCAAAACATCCACTGGACCCCCTATGCGGTTGTTCAACCCCAATATGAACTTTCGAACACGAAAATTTTCATCTTGCTAGTATTGCGGAACATATTTTAACAGACGGGTATACTTTTCCTAGTACTCATTAACAGTTAAGGGTCCTTGCTTGAGATTTTCAAAGTCCAGTAGCTTTTGATCGTAAAATAACTGTGGAAGCCATCTTTGACGAAAAATTCTCACAAACTGATCCTAGGTCACTTCTGCTACTTCCATACCCATTTCAGCCCTTTAATTTTCCCTCCAAGTAGTGGCTTGTCCAACCAATTGATAGGCTGCCCAAGCTGCCTTGGAATTATCAGAGTAATCCCTTAGCTCAAAATATTTCTCCATTTCAGTCAACCATGCCTCGGTAGCATCTCCTGAAGCGGAGCCCTCAAACTTTGGGGGTTTGATCTTTTTCATATCTTTAGCAAGTTCATTGGTTAAACGGCTTCTCTTGTTTCCCAAGCTCAAAATTTTAGAATTATCTTCGTGTTGGTCACTCTGGGTTTCTGACCTTTCATCTCTCATATTTGATTGCCCTTCTACTTTCCTTTCTAGGCTGACTAGTTGGGCCTGAGTTTCATTCATCAGATTCAATAGTTGATCTAATTTTGCCATAGGATTGTTGTTATACTGATCCCCTCTGAACCCATTTCCAGAATTATCCATTCCAATGAAGTTCCTGAAGATGTTGGTAATTCTAATTAGTCTTTGTTTTTTAATTTATTTCAATAGTTTGCTCAACATAAGTTAATGAAGTTTCCATTGCAGATAAACAATCAAATATTTTCTGACTTTTGTTACCCAAGTCAATTACTATAAGATTTCAAGCAAAATAGTTTACAAAATTTGGTTTAGATTCAATTCAAGAATGTTTACAAAATGACTTATCACTTCCTGTGATAGATTCAATACAAAATTGTTTGCAAAATAACTATCACTTCCTGTGATAGATTCAATACAAAATGTTTACAAAATGACTATCACTTCTTGTGATAGATTCAATACAAAATGTTTACAAAATGACTATCACTTCCTGTGATAGATTCTAATACAAAGATGTTTAGGCATCATTGTCACTATTTGTGATAGGTTCCTCCTGATCACTTAACTCAGAAAATGGTAGAAGTCTGTATCCGGGAGTTGGAATATGACCTTCTTTAGATGTTTTCAGTTCGGTTTTATTATTCAAAAGGTTCTCAGTGCTGGTTTTGTTTATTTCAGCAAGAATGGATGACTTAACAGTTTCCTTCCTAGAGGTAGTCCATATTCTTCTTTCTCTCGGAAGTCTCTTCAGAGCTTCAACTATTGTTTCCGAATCCGAGGGAAAAGAGCAGCTGGAATAATCATATCTAAGTTTGATTTTCCATAGCCGGATGGAAACGAGGTCTCGGATCTTCTTCCAGGGTGTTTTTCGCATCTTCATCCTGGAGAAACACCGACGGTTGATTTCAGTTTTCTATGTTTGCATGATGAGCCACGAGGTTCAGTGCCGAACCTGGTAGCTTTGATACCATATGTAACATACTAGCTATTCTACAGTTTAAGAACGATAACTAACTACGAAATTCAGCTGAAGTGTAACTAACTAGTTTTCCTTACGAGAGTTTCCTTTGCAATAACGAACAGGAAAGATAAATAAACTGAACATTAACTACTTTAACATTCATCAACTAACTTCTAGTTTTTTTTCAATTTCAGTTGAAAGGAACAATTAACAATTTATATAACTGAATACCATAGTTGGTTAAGAACTAACTTTTCCATTACTTTCAAAATGAACAGAGCATTAATTACAACAATGAAATAAACATTATAAAGTAAATATAACTGAAATAATGAGAGAGAGAGAATTATAGAAAGTACAGTCAAAAGACTTCTTGTTGGAATGCTTAATCAAGACTCAGTCTTCAAGGGAAAAGGCAATATCATCAAGGGCTTTTCCACCCAACCAAAGACCTACTGGTCTCCCGTGTTTCTTCAACTAAAGAAACCCGACCATTCACGAGGGTAGTCAATAAAGGATCTCACAAGTTACCAACATGCCATCTAAGTTTGGTGTCAAGAACCTATACTGCCCTGGTCGATCCTTCACTATAGGTTCTCCTAACTAGAAAGACCGTTCTGACCAAGGGTATATCTGATTCTTGATGGCTGACTAATGCTTATTCAAAGCATCATAACCTTGGCCAAGGATTTTATCAATAATGAGCACATTTCTCGTGCTGTCAACACTCTCACCCTTACTCGACATTTAAATTCTTAATCCATAGTGTTTATATTATTAGAGACTTAACTCTTAATTCTTCTTTTCAGAATCAGGAGTAGAAACTTATTTCTGACTTACAGATGAGAGAATGAGGTCTTATGACTCAGCACAAAATTTTGTGCCTTTACAAACAAAGGTAATAAATTCAATTCATTCTTACAAGAGAAGAGAATGATAGTATTCCGACAGTAATGGAAAGATTCCAACAGTTTGTTAAAGTTCCATTTAATTGAAGACAAAATAGAGTTTAATGATCTGACCAGGTTCGGGCATAAGAACAGAGCATGATGAAGACTTCAACTTAAACATTGATAGAATAAATTATAGGGCATTTCAAGTGCATGATCGTATAACAAGTTAGGTACAAATCTAATAAATAAAGATTAATTCGAGTGCAAGACCGAATAACATAATAGATTCATAACTATTAAGGAAAAATATTTCGATGGACATGGCTTAGAAATTTTGCATGGATTTGATAACATAATACTTCAATCAGGACATCGAATTGAATGAATTTACTAATCATTGCATGACGAATTCAAGAACGATGTAAAGGACTTGCAATGCAAAAGATATAACAAATTTAATGACACTCATTATGTGCCTGGAGACGCAAATCTTCAGCTCGAGAATTCTTCTGGCATCTTCTCCTAGTAAACAGGACGTAAGCTACAAAAGTTCGATTCTTCTCAATTCAGAGAAAAGTGTCTGTGGCGATTTTCTTGAAGCGTAGAATGTTTTCTTTTCCTCACATCAGAATGACAGTGATGAAAGCAAGAAGATGGCGCTCGATCATGGAAGGCCAGACAAAAATAATGCAACACCAAAAGCCAACAGGAAGAGAGGAAGGAAGAGTGCGTTTGAGATGAAAGCAAGAGAATGAAGAATGTTTTTTTTTCCAAAACCATTACCCCAAAGGCGAACAAGACTCCTGATATGCGTCTGCATGCCTTCTCTTCTTGGATGTTTCAACCAAGAATGGTGGCCAGGGTGGCAGGGAGTTACTGCCTCCCATCTACACCGATGACAAGAACTCATTTTATTATTATTAACCTTAATATTTAATCATCGGACTTAGGGGCTGAAATTATTATTAGCTTTAATATTTTATTCATTTATTATCTCTTAAGATGCGCTCTAAGAGTTTATTACATGATTTCCAAAGGAGAACGATGGTGTTCAATTAACATTGCTTTGTTTTAAAATTATTTAATTAAGTGAGATATAACCCAAGGTTACGACTTCAATGTAGCCACCTTACACTAACTCGTGACTTGATGGTAATTTGATCCTCTATAGACTACAATCTCTCCTTGATGATATTCCCCTTTCCCTCGAGGTGTTGGCAATCCTACAACCACTTGACAAAGAAATAGGGTTAGACCGTTCTCTGTATCATTTATAAAATAAAAACTCTTCAACACATTCACTATATACATATATAAGGAAATCATCCATAATTGCAGTTATAACAAATAAATTAAAAATTCTTTTCCCAATTTCACATTCTCATGAAAGGTAGTTAATCACAACTAACATAACGACATAATTACATTGCCATAATCTTGTTCAAGACAAAAGGGATGTAACAAAGAATAAATATTATGTGATCCTTCTAATGTGAAAGGTTGTGATTCCCTCAGTAATAAGATGCTAAAGGGAGATCATTTCCTTGTGGAGAAATTATCAATGGGGAATGAATGAATTAATCAATTTGAAAATAAATTATTATTCTCGAAAGGCAGCAATGAAGGGTGGTGACTCCTTCAAGAAATGGATATAAAGGATAAATCAATTCATTGACATTTAATCAGCAATCATCACTCATCTATCCATCAAGAAATCAAGCAATCAAAATATTAAAATGATCAATCAAGCAAACAGCAATGAGCCTATCAATACATCAAGCAATCAGTCTTGAATTTGAGGAAGATTCTAGCAAATAGGGAGGACAAAAACCCTTCCAAGTTCACGAGAGATTAAGGACAAAAACCCTTATTTCTCTTATCAAGTTCAGACGAAAATCCTCCCAGGTGGACAAAGAGTTTTAAGGACAAAACCCTTGAATACTCTTGGCAAGTCAAGGATGAAAACCGTTGATATTGCCACTGCTGATAGGGCCTAAAATCTTAATTCAACAGATTTGAAGGCACTTCCAAAGAATTTCAAGATATGATCTATTTTCAGACTTATATTATGAATTATTAATCTGAATTTTACAATAAATTCATAATATTTGACAAAGCCATCATCACAATTTGAAGGAGAATCATTGCAGAAAACCAAGATAAGTTTTATTTTCAGAATTATTGCATAAGTTATAAATCTAAATATTATAATGTAATTTCATCATTTTAGATAAAGTTATATTTATAAATATAATGCAATTTTTCATTTTAAGTTGGAATAATTGTTTCAAGGCAAAAATTAGGAATGTTCTAGAAAGGGACATTACAAATGGTATCAAAGCATTGATCTTGCTAGCCTGTGGGGTAAAGATAAAATAATAGATGGATTCTAATAAGAGAGATTTGAAGTTCTAGAAGTTCATAGGAAAAGAATCAAGGGGAATGCAAGAAAAATATTGAAAACCATCAGAGGAAAGTGGAGGAAGTTAAGTTCGGAAGTGAACAAAATTCCGGAAAAAGGGAATTGGAAAGAGTACAGGAAATGATTGGGGAACCAAACGTCTATATGTTAGAGTTGTAGTGGATACGGAAGAGGTTCATGGGAACCTCGCAAGTTTGCAAAGGGGAAGTCAAAACGCAAGGATGAAAGGTGGGGCTTGATTGGTTGTTGAGAGGCTAGTAGATTTGGAGATGGACAAGGACTCAAAGAAGTTGGAACAAACCTTGTAACTCCGCAAGAGGGAAACAAGGAAGGAAGCAAGGGTCGTGGGAATTAGGGGTGGAGAAGGATTGGAGGTCAATTGGAAGTAGGGAATGAGAAGAGGTTTTGATGAACCTTGCAAGTTTGCAAGGCACATGAAACTTGATTGAAAGTTGGGAACAATAGAATGCAGGGATGTGAAAGAGGATGGAAGATCAAGACATGCAAAGGAAGTGGAAGAAGTCCAGATGAACTCCACAATACCGCAAATGGATGAAAAAGGGGAAAAGAACAAGAGACCGAGAGAATGTGGGATTGCAGAAAAGGATGGGAGGTCAGGAGGTCAAGATAGAGTAGAAGTTCAGATGTCTGTCAAAATCTTGCAAGCTAATGGAATGAAGGAAATGAAGAGACAAAGGGACTAGTCACTTAGTAGACATAGTGAAACTTCTTTGCGAGACCTTAGGGCAAGAAGTTGAACAAGTGGAAGAAGTTTAGTAGTCCACTAGAACTTCGCAAATTTGCAAAAAATTGAAGAAAATGATCAAAACCTTTCTAGACTTGAAAGCTTTTTCATTTTTTTGCAACTTGCAACATTTGATAGGAATGTGGGGGATGAAGAGGAACAATGTGTAAACAAATTTGACCAAGGGAGATCAATTTGAAAATTTCTTAGATCGGTTGTATATTAGGGGCACAATAAGGCCAAATTAAAAAAGGGGGTGGGACTCCAGCAATTTTGCATTTTCCAGGTTGAGCTCTAACAATACCCTTGTTCTATTAATATTCAATCTATCCAATACATTTAGTCCAAGTTATTGGGTACCCTAGATTTTTTCCCCATATTTGCATAGAGCACGTCTTGCCATGCCATATTTGTGCCTTATCAAAAAGCCATGTACATGTCCACTCTATATTTATTGTATTTGAACCTTATCTGAATAAGAACAAGCTTGAACCTTCTATAGGCGCATTTGGCTTGCAAAAAAACAATTTTAGTTAAGCATATACTAGGAAATGTTCCCCACATACTTAGAATTATGCATCTATTGGAGTTTTATTGTAAAAAGGAATCACTATAATGTGGGAATAATGTAACTCTTGTTTATCTCTTATGTATGTGCAATTGAATTATTGGGTATGGTATATCGATTTCAACTTCCCCACCTGCCCACACAAAATGTAGCTCTTATTGTATGTTACATGTGTATACTTCTAGTTCATTCTATACAAATGATGTATCATTATTTGAATCATATTATTGGGTGAGGCATAGTGAATTCAACTGTCCCACCTACCCACAACACTTTCTTGGTAGGGAATATTTGTGAATTCTAAAAATGGTTTAATACCCCTTCTATTTAGAGGTGCCTTCTTATATGCCCAATATATGTGTGTTCTTGTTTTGTTTATGATATGCGACATTACTAATATGAAATATTCAGTCATAGTAGATATCAATAAAGTTAAACATATATGTATCCATAGCGTTATGGCATTCCATACAATGATTTGAATAGAGTTACCCATGTTTTTAAAAGTTCTTGCCACAGCTAACATTCAAGTTCATGAATGTTTCCCTGACACATGAAACCATCAACACATCTATATTACCGATTGACAGATGTACTAGCTGACATCAATGTGTCCTTCATACAGAATATATACATTGAAGTAAATGTTTATGTTTTTGCCCTGACTAATCCATGCCATATTATATCCTATCATTATCAGTATCCATGATGTGGTAATTTGGCCCTTAGTCAATATGCAATGTTTTTTATTCTGCTAACCTTTTTATATAGCCATCTAGCCTATCATCATTGTCTTTAAAAAGTTCAATCTTAGCCCAAGTCTTGTCAATGTCTTTGCCTAAACGTTTCAATTCTTCTTCACGCTTGTTGCAATCCTACAACTAATGTACCACCTTCTCTTGCTTGCTTTGGTGATGGTTGAGGTTATCAACATGTCCGGTCCCAACCTTTTTATTTCCTTTTTATGAAATATGAAGATGAATGGGAAATCTGAGACAGCTGCAGAAATCTAGAATTACAAAGCCATAAAGTCTGAACTGATGCAACACGTGAAATCTCTGTTATATAAGTGAAATTTGATGCTGAAAACTAGAGTCTATAACTCATGAAAAATAAAATTTAAATCACTAAAAAGATAAGTAGCTGTAATACGCTGGTGAAAATAGAAGAGAGTACTTTGGCGCCGCTAAAAAATTTGCACATTATATTTTGCATTTGGCGCGAGGTTGATAACCAAAACCGTGTCATGTCCTCGAAATTGCAACACTAAAGCATAAAAAATAAACTTCCAAGTGTTTGGAAATACAAATAATTAAATAAAATAAATGTAACAAAATATGTATTAAAATATAAATATAAATATTAACAATTTAATATTATTATAATTATTATAATATAATATTATAAATATTTAAGAATTATATAGATAAAAAACTAATATAAAAATAATTGTATTAAAAACAAGAAAATATATAATATATTGCAGCAGGATTGTATATTCCATTTAGCAGCGATTATGTTTCAAATGACAAGTGCATACTCAGGTTAAAAAGGCAGACTAAAGGAAATCATACAGATAGTTTTACATCATATGCATGCATGAGGAGTGTATTGCTACTAAATGAACAAGTTTGAAAGGCAAACTTTATTTAAGACAACAAACTTTAGTTGAAGGCAGCTGATGAATAATAACAAGAAGTTTGAAAAGCAGCAATCATGAAGAGGTGCATCCCCTTTGCAGCGATGGGCAAAATAAAGGTGTAAGACTCACCCCACCTTTGAGGGGTATATATATAGGAAGGAGCATCAATTTTAAAAGGAGGATGGATCAAGGGAAAATCTGGGAAAAGAACAGCAGATTGTAAACAAGGAATGAGAATTGGAAATTATAAATCTATTGGATTAAATATCAAAAACAGAAATATATTTGGAAAGTAATTTTTTTTTTTTTTTGATTCGTAAGATGCAGTCGAAGCTGCATAGATTATATCAATATTGTCAAAAAATTACATCGATTCTGTCCCCATGAAGTAGCAGGGCGAATATAGATTTGTGGGCTTACAGTCCCAAGCATTTCTCATGAAACCCAAACCTTCATCTTACAAAACAAAAAACTAACGCTGGCAAAAAACAATAACACCCCCGTCCGAACGCTGATCCCGGGCTCTAGTCAAAATCACCACCACCACCAGCCTTCTCAATCCCCTTCATCGTAGAAGCGACATGACTCCACTGGCTCTGTGAAATCACGGCACCACTGGATGCCTTCAACTTCATTCAACCCCAGCCTTTGACACAGGAAATTGTATCCCATGGCAGCCCAGTGCTTGTGGTGGGTTCGACCAGCTTCATTGAGATTGAGTATGAAGGGGTGCCATTCTACTTCAACCCCCAACAAGAACATCTTGTCAATGTCATCTGGCCACGATATGCTGACCCCTAGTTGGGCTACTGCAACTACGTCCACATTGTCCACCAAGATCACAGCCTAGAACACCATTCTGAGCAGTAGCAGACACCGCACCTTTGGCAGATTCATGTCCAAGAGTGAGGTGAGGAATCGTGAAGATATATCAGAATTTGCCCTTGTTCGGTTGCTCGAGACGTAGTAGCTCTTCCCGAGCACCATCTTGACTGCCTCAAGGCATAAAATGTCTTTGTTTAGACATATTTTCTTCAGCCTCTGATCTGTTATAAAACCTAAGAATGCCGACTGTTTCTTGGAGCTCCTCAGTCTTATTGGGGTATCCATTTTGTGAGAAACGATGACATCTCTGCCGGTAGATATAGGGAGTTCGCCATTAATTCCCATGAGCTGCCAACTTGGAAACAATAGAACATCTGCACAGCTCCTCCACTACCGATCAATTTCATACGGTTTGCAGGAGGTGACATTAACTCCTCTACGGATGATTGCACAACATTCTCCAGGTGTTCGCCAAGAATATCTTCCCACTGTACGTTACCGCCATTGTTGAGTACTTTCTTGCTTGTTCCCCTGTCAAGCCACACATTTCGAAGTCGTCTTGGCCAAATTCTGATCTCTGTACCTACCAAATGGCTTGGAAGTTAATGTCTAAATCCGGCTTGGGATATGATACTCGTGCGAGTAGTTAATGGTCCAATCCTTTGTTGAGAGAGGACGCCCGTGCGTCCAATCCATCCAATCTCCCTTCATTTCCCATGCTTGGAAATCAATCCCTTCATATGGGTATAAAGCCTTGGAGGTGGGAATGATGACTAAGCCCGCATCATTTTCTTTCACTGGGGGTAGAGATGCCCATGTGTCCGATTTGGCTAAGGGGCTTAGACTATGCCAACTGTTTGACACATGGGCAATTTGGGAAGTAAGTTTATATATATATATATATATATGTATGTATGTATGTATGTATATGTATATAAAATATATATCTATACATATATATATTCATGCAAAGGTAATTATTGAAATTAATTAGGAATATTTATATATATCCATTTATGTTATATATTAGTATGCAATAATGATGCTTGCAGCAATTATTAATCCTTATTAGTAATTATTCAATTGAACTAATCTATTTGTTTCTCTTTGAGCAAGTATTGAAAACAGATAAACAGACTTATTTTGATATAAGTGAACTGTATTTTGCAAACAGTAAGCTGGTTATGTCACTGTGGTATGCAATTTGATGTATATGCTTTAAATACATTAATTCCATGCATTTCATATAGAGCCTAATAAGAACTTCAATTCAAACTAAGTTATTAGTTCAATTATAAGTTATTATGCCTCTATAGTTAATCATGAGAAGAAGAGACGGAAGTAAAAGGGGGATAGTAGTTACGAGATTTCATGCTAAGTAGACCACCCATAATGGATGACTGAAGTGTCTGCCATTTGTGGGCCAAGGGGGTTGCCTATCTGCCCTTGGGCTTAAAAAGAAGAAATGCTCCGAGCATCCTATTGCGGCTTCATCTCCGATCTTCCCAATGGTTGATTATTAGAGTGGATAATAACCTTAAATTCGCGTTGATTGTAAGAGGGATGGATAAGGCTGCAAGGGTAGGGAATGCAGATACAAGTTATCTGCCAAGTACACCACCCCATGTTGGATGACTGAAGTGTCTGCCATGTGAGGGCCAAGAGGGATGGTATATCCGCTCTTGGGCTTGATATGGATAGCTTCGGGTGGACTTATCATGCTCCTCATCCAAGTTCCAGTATGATCCAATTTCCAATGTGCGCATTATGGACATGGTGTGATTTATATTATTTGAAATAGTTATGTATTTACATGGTTGAAATAGATAAGATATTTATTATATATGTTTGTGATCATATGAATATTATCTAACCTGATTGCAAGAGACATGGATAAAGGAGGTGTCTTGATAACTTATTGTGCTTTCTTGTCATTGAGTGCCACAAACTTTTTGGATGAGCTGCATTGGTATATAAATCATTATTTTGCATATTCAAATTCTCATTTATTGAATTCCACTCTTTCCTTATCTTCTTTATTGATGAATGACTTAATTTTTGGTCTCACAGGTCTCCAGAGTGATGTACCAGGTGACATACCAAAAGATGAAGGGAGGGAAACTGCTATTGTTGCTGTTCCACTGCAAACAAGATTGTGTGTGGTCACTCTTCTAGACTATACATAGTTTTTGCCTTTACATTTTTGAAGCCAACTTCAAATGAATGTCTAAAGGTTTTTGTTTTCAGTTTTGTTGCATTGATGTCACAATGTAACTAATTTTATCATTGCTGTTGCAGTGGTGATGGAAAATCCATAGCAATAGCTGGAGCAGGTGCTGCTATCTCTGGTGTTGAAACTTCAGAGCGGTAAGTTGCAATCTTTTGAATTGGTTTACAAGTACACATTATTAGTTTTGTTTAGCTGGTAGAGTAATGATAATGTGTAGTGTCATGCAATATTTTAAAAATGTCACTTAGAAAGTTTTTAGATGGATGAACTTAATTCTTTTTATAAGATGTATGGGCCACAAATTCAATTTCTTAATATAGCTGTTGCATTTTTTGAACTGTATTGTATGAAATCCATTATAAGTCTCTCTTAGACTGGCCCAGAAATGGTCAGAAATACTTATGTAATGTTTGCTACAAAAAATCATTGAACACTCTCCAATATATTACTTTGTTCTTTCCTCTAAACATTCATATGTGGTGACCAAATCCTCTTCCCATTTTGTGTAAGCGTACCCTTTTTCATTTCAAATCTAGCATTCACTAGGTTATAATAGAGTGGTATTTTTCTTTCATAATCTTTCCTTCTTTCTTTCATTTCATTTCCTCAATATTGCATCACCCTATGCTCTTAGATTTTAAAATTTTGAAGGCCCCGCATTATCATGTTATTTGGAAAAAGAATAAAAAAGTAAACATCAGATTCTGTTTTATGTCCTAATTGCCTATCCATCATTGAAGTGGAATCCCTGTTAAAAATGCCCATCAGCCCAGGTTTAAAAGAAAACCATTGATAATGTTTCTACTTTCACTTTCTAAATGTTCTATTTTTTGGTTGCTAAATTTCCACTAGTCTACTGGATCCCATTCAACACCTTTAATTTCTTGCTTTCATGTAACTACACCATTGCTTTTCTTTGTTTCATCCTGTTATAATGTTCAACATCTTAAAAATATTTCACTTTGAAGATACCACAGGAGATACCTGAAAGTGTGGGGAAGGTGAATCAGTATTTCAAACCTTTTAAAACTTTAAACCAGATTAACTATGTAAATCAGAAATCAGTTCATTGAAAGCACCAAAAGAACAACATAAACACTATAAGAGATGAACACTGTTTTTCACGTGGAAAACATTTCGGTGAAAACCATGGCAAGATATTTTCTCTTATTATCAATAACAGGCACCAACCCAGATTACATTTAGTGAGTATGAACCCACCGAGAGCACCAACTCTCCTTTGAAGCACCAAATCCGAATACACCAAATTTCCCAACTTAAATGGCTGAAGCACTAACTTCAGTCTTCGAATACAAATCTGATAAACACTGATTTCAGGCCCTGCCTCCACATGAACTGTGAGGCTCACACTAATATATACGCTGTCCAAATACAGAAAATCTTCTGTTCAACCTCTCAACTCCATATTCTGATTTCCCAAATACTGCTGTTGCTGATTGCTCAATTCAACCTACTCAAACCACTGTAACATACTGCTGCAAACTGAATGCTTCCTCAATGAACTCTCAATCATAGAACATAAAGTCTACACCCTTCTCTCACATGTTTTCTCTTCACTAGAAAGTATGCATTTCAAAGACAAGACAGCCCTCACGCATGAAAAAGATAGCAACTTTTTAAGTCCACCCAACACTCCACTCAGCCAATGCATACACTAAGTCTTTAACGCATACTCACAGCTTGCTCAAAAAGGAGATTGCAGTAAAAGTGTCGAGCGCATCTCTTTCACCAAAGTTTTATATGAATACACACCCAAATATCTTCATCATCACACACAGAACCGAATCACAAAATAAAGTGACTCCAAAACTTATATAAGCAAATAGAAACGTCTCTGCCTAAAACAACAACTCCAAGAAACAATATCATTGGCTTCTAATCAAACAACCATAATCCAACATGAAAACTCAGTCTCCTATCTCCTTATATGCTTCACCGTCCATAATCTTTTCCAGATATGTTGCTGAGCCGAAAATCATGGAAAGAATCATATCATATCACATCATACTTGCTATTGCTGAAGGTAAAAGACAGAAGAAACTTCCTCAGCTTATCGCACCATACTCATTAACACTGACCATCATCCTTTTTAAACGTCCCACTCACCCCACAAATATATTAGATGCAGCTATTTAATCATCCGCAGACACTCCTTCAGGCACTAGACTTTTCAAAAACAGGCAATGACAATTACTTAGATTGATGGAAAAATCAATGAGCCAATATTTTTACCACAATATCTTTTGCTAGAATAATCCGTCTGAAAGAAATCACACACAATCAATAACTCGACAGGTGAAGGATGAGGGAAATCTGTCAGAAATTCAGACGCCTAATGAAATATAATGAAGTCGTCAGCAAAATAGTCACACGCACTCAGCCAGATTAATGACCACGACCAAAGAAGAGCCGTCAGAGCAAGAATAGAATAAGTGCGCTGAGAGATATCACTAACATTTCATAGCCCAACTGCCGTCCACTGAAGCACAGAATACACGCTTTAATTTCTCCATTTAGACGCCCCAGTCAATGCAAGAATCTGAAGCCATGATTAAAGGAAATGATTTCCATTTGAAAATCCACTCGATAAACTCATAGCCATCCCAAAAATATCCATCAGAAATAAATGAGCCGTTACACATGCAAAAATTAAATCTGTCACTCAGAGATTTTTAAAACAAATCTAAGACCTCTAAAGTCCACGTCCTCATAATCATTTCAAAAGCTCGATACAAAAATCCTCTATCAAAGCTCCGCTCTTCAAAGAAAACGTTTTTTCTTTAACACATCCGACACAACTCAAGCCATATAGGATTTTCATAAATACACACAGTTAACGCTGGAGAAAAGTTGTCTTCTGAACACATAATAACCCGTGTCAGGAATAAGCCGCTCCATAAGAAATATTCGCTCCCTTTTTGAATTCGTATACCTGAAAATTAAGTGTAGCCGCCTTCAAAGCAAGCCGATGCAGAATCAATTTCTGAAGATGTCGGTCAGAGACAAACAAAATGGAGTCATTATGGTTACAAAGCCATCACATAAAAATTAAGTCTGAATAATAGTTTCCCTCACTAAAATAGATTCTGAATAAAATAAATAAGCCACCACAAATAAATTTCTGAAGCGCCTCCATATTAAGTGAGAACTGACACTTATGATATCTTCATTCTTTCGGTGAGATAGGTGTTACACATTGAAGATTGTCTTCTTAGAAATGCATCGATGCCTCCAGAAATTAAATTTTGACTCAGAGAAATAATACAAGGCTCAGACAAACACACCTTCACATAATAATTTCGCTGCCACATATTAAAATCACCCAGAAATAATTTAATTTAAAAACATAATCTTGAAGAGTCCACTTTGTCAAGTAGACCTGACACAGTATGCTGATATTGCATAAAATCTGACTTAGCATCTAACATGGCAAGAGATGCTGACAAGAAGACAAGCAGGCTGCTTAACCAGACAGGCAACCAGCTCAACCACACAGGCAACCAGCTCAAGCACGCAATCAGGTAGCTCAAGCACACAAGCAACCTGCTCAACATTGACATCAATGACAAAATATTCCAACAGCCTTATGCTAACATTTGCATTCATGTTATTCTGTCTTAAATTGCTTGTTCCTTTATTTGTTTTTAGATCTAAACCTTGAAGTAAGGTATTATTATGATGGCAACTATTACTATATACCCTATCTCTGATATGAACATGTAGATGCTTTTATTTTTTCATAAAAAACCTCCTTTTGTTTTAAATCTTTATTTCCTATAATTAATCTGAGCTTTTAGAATGGAATTTTGTGTTTTCCAGGTACCAGCCAAGTGCAGCCATTATGAAAAGGCTTCCTAGTAAATGGCCACGTCCTGTATGGCATCCTCCATGGAAAAACTTCAGGGTATGCTATACTTCTCATTTTGTGGCTCATAGTTGAAAAACTTGGACTTTGCAATTACTTAAACAACCCAAATTTTTTAAAAATACATAAATTTTTAAAAATATTCTTGAAAAACACACCTATTACTGATTTCCTTCATATATAAATCAAAATTAGAGTTCAATACATATCACAGGCTCAAAAATGAGTTCATATTTTTAATAGATATCAACTTCAAGTTTCAATATCAATAAAAATTACAAATAATAATTTTTTTCTACAACTAAAGCTTAGAAAAGTCTGTTGCCAATTTGTGGGTGTTATGGAATTGGAATGGTATAGTTGCAGTATCCTAAACAAGAGCTTCAATAGGAGCCTCAGGGATAGGATCGAGCTATGTATGCAGTGAACTTGTCTTAGTGGCTTCAATAGGACCAACCTTGCCCTTTACCTCTTCATATATGTCCACATCCGCTTCCCCTTCCCTTACATTCCTCTTCAAGTCAGCCATATTATCAGTAGTAAATAGAGGATCCACATCTTCAAGAACCCAATCCAAATATGGATCAATGTCATTGGGGTCGAGTGCATGATGTGTATCTTGCTCCTCGACCATCTTTTCATGCAATTTAAGGTTGTATAAGATAAAGACAAGGTTATTAAGCGCCTTTGAGTCAACTTGTATTTTTTTGTGTGAATGGCCTAAGAAACACTCTAGTTGCACTCACAACCACAAGTGCTATAGGGCTGAGAAAAATGCAGATGGCAAGTTTTTTAAGATTAGGCATTGAGTCACCAAAGTCTTCCCACCACAAATCTATAAAGACAACATTTATAACTTTGTAAAGATTTTAGTAAACTTAAAATAAATAGTAAACTGAAATTAAATGTATGTCTTTTTACTTAGTTATGGAGTGGTTCTCCTACTAATGCATAAATATCAAGAAAATAATCTCCCCTCCACCCCCTTATAAATTTGTAACTCATTGTGTATGATGTCTCAAAGGTTCTCGTTAGTGACCATAGTTCACGGACTTGGTGAGTTTTTCCCTTGCATGAGTTATCTCAAGGTAAACTGTAAGGACCACCCCTGATTTTTTTATTTTTTTGGGAACCTACTGTGTGCTGATTGTTTGTTTGCTGTGGTGTTTAGTAGTTTGTTTCCATTGTTTTTTCATGATGCATAACAACACATAGAATATTGCAAATAGAAGGTAACATTAAGAAGAAACATTGCTTCTTTTGATGAGTAACAACATATGATAAGAGCAAATAGTTTTCATATCAAATCAGACATTAAACAAACATATTTTCAGATCTGTAATAACAGTTTTCAGACCTGGTAAAGAGCATACAGCAGTAGCAAATCCCTTCCAACTTGTATCTTCCAGCACATAAGTGTAGACCAATGAACTCTCTGATTTTAAACGCCCTTAACCAGCTTCACGAACCATGATAAATGCAGAAAATGGCCTGTACAACAGCAGGTCTCGAAAACCCTGAAACCTCCAAAGGTGCATGACTCCCTAGGTGGGGCAACCTGCCTCTAAAAATCAGATGTTTTCCAATAAATACAAACTTGTGCATGAAATGGGGCGCCAAAATGAGAGATTTCCAAAGGAGGAATACCTAGAATGAAACTTCAAGCATGCATGGAGTTATGAACTGTTTTCTCTTTCAAACCCTGTCAAAAATGGTGATTTCCAGAATTCTGGAAATGCAATCAGATCTCTGTAAACAGCCTCAAAACACCTCCAATCACCACCAAAACGAAGCCAAGAATCATACACACCCCAAACTCCAAACCCCACATCAAAATACCAAAAAGATCTTCATTATTCATCCCCAAAATGAAGAAAAATAAGAAATCCATAAGCACAACGGTGATCCCTGAAGTAGAAGCATTCCAACCAGCTAGGGTGGATCTCTCACCACCGAAACCAGTGCTAGAAATGAGGGTTTCCGTCCTCAATCAGCTGCAATCGAAATCTGGAATCATTCCGGCAGAATCTCCTTAATTTGCCAAAATATCCATATGCAAATGAGAGCCCAAAATCATATTTATAAAGTGAGGGAAGAATTATGGCAATTTGCATTTGAGTTTGAATATATTTCCCTCTCATTTCACTTTATGAAATGACATGAAATTACCGCAAGAGGGGCATCCAAAGTTTTGCCTCCAAAGTTCCACTTTTGATTTTTAATTTAAAATTAACATTAAGCCCAAACTAGGTGTCTCACTTTATGAGGCATAACATTAGCTTTTAAAAATGATAAATAAACCTCTTTTCTAGGCATCCACTTGAAATACATGGCCCCTCTTTTAAAACAATGTTGTGCAACTAGGCCAAGGGGTCCTTTTTATTTTATTTAATTAAAAATACCTCCCTTGGGCATCTATGCTCATAAGGAAACTATTTTGATTTTGTTGCGTTTAAAAAAACGTTAAGTCATTACATTAGGCTCCAAGGTAATTTTTACATGATCCCCTGACCCCTTCACTTAAATTAAAAAACTTTATTAAAATAACTTAAGTGAGAAATACAAATAATAATTAAATCGAACTTAAGCCATGCCAACGCCCAAACTGAAAATAGACACTGTTGAAGTAGCCTTGACCAGGACCAGTTACCAAAAATAGACTTACTATTTATAGCAACTGCTAAAAATAGTAAATAATCCAAATCACCAAATTGGCACAAAACATTAGAGTTCACTTGACAACTGCTACACATTGCCCAAACAAGAAACCCTGCACTGCATTGTTGCCAGGACCAGTAACTAAATATAGTACTTGCTAAAAATAGCGAGTTAAAACCAAACTAGCCTGAATAAGGACATCGAAAATGGGGACATTACATAAACTTGCCAAAATTTTCCCCAAATCTTTGATGAATATTGGTCATTTTTTTCCACAAGTTGGTGATTCCTTGCGAAAAACTTGACTTAGAGTAAGGTCATGGGTCAGACACGGGGTAGATGCGATTTTGATGGGCTAGACCATATACTACACTGTATGGATGCACCAAAACCCATGTCATATGGACAATTTTTATCTAGCTTGTCCGAAATAGCCTTCAGTTGTGGCAAGGGGGCTGCAACCGAAACAACTTTACCAATGCTAGAAGAGTAAAATTAACTTCACATACCAACAAATTTGTGGATTGATTAAAGTTAAATTGATTTACAGTGATTTACAATTGAGTGCAAGAACCATGCCGTCTACTGCCCAAATTTTCACTAGAATTGGGAAGAGGAAATTGTAAAAACTTGTAATTTGTTGCTTGCTTAGATATGCAATTTATGATGATGATATTAAAAGACAATCATCATAAATTCATAATAGTTATCAACTAGTAGTTATCTATTATATCCGGCTTTGCATGATGATGTGATTTTGTAATCCATATGTATTATCAAAATGGTTTTTTAGATTCATTTGATGCATTTTGTAATTAAAATTTGCTAAAAAATTGTGTTTCTTTAGGAAATTAAGTATTTTCTTAAGTTGCTAAGTTTTGCCGAGTTGAGAATTTTGGGCTTGTCAATCTTTTTCCGAGTCCAAGTCTATGAACTATGTTAGGGAATAACCTTTCAATTGACACATTCAGGGCAAGCATAACCTCCTCATTTGGTCTGAATGAAGAGGAGAAGAAAAAATTGGGGTTAAAATAGTAGGCAACATGAATATGTTGGTTCCACCTCCGATCAATAATGTGCCATGTGGGTTCATATCTAGTTCTATTTGACCTATACAAATGTTGAATGGCTTGTTTGGCCCTATCTATGGCCTCATATAGATGTCCCATGGGTTTTTTTATCCCAATCCATCATCTATAAAACACTAACCAATGATATTGACACCTTAAACAAGAGAGTTAATAAAAAGGAAATTAGAAAATTAAACTAAACTAGAAATTTAATAAAAAATTAAAATTATTAGAACGAGAATTTTGCAAAAGTAATTTGTAATATTTTATTAAAAAAAAAATGAAAATAAAATTTGATTGAAAACTTAGTTTGATGATCTCCTCCATGGTCTTGGAAAATGTATCATTAAAAATGGTCTTCATGACCCTCTCTCCTTTAACATTCGTTTAGTAAAGACTCTCCAACCACCTTTTGCTTTTAAACATGTGTTCAAGGTTGGGCAATGTAGTTGCTATACATTACAAGGTGGTGAAATTAGTGGCAAAGCATGTAACTCTTGTAAACACGATAGTTGGACCAATGTGTGGATATAGATATATTTGGTGACATTCCTTGCATCTTCAATCACATTCTTCACCCAACTTAGTTTGCCTATGTACTCAAGAAGAAGGTGAAGGTAGTGGGTGGTACTACAAGGGCTCCTAAATAGTGTAGGGTGGCTCACCTCTTGTAGGCTACTAGCTGCCACATATGCAAATGCATTGTTTGTGACTATCTAGATAACATTTTTCACTCCCACCTCCATCACCATCTTATTCAATGAGCTACATAAGGTCTTGATATTTTTTACTTCATTGGAGGCATCAACTGTTTTAAAAAAAATACTATCCTCTTGAAGCCTCTAAAAAGTTGAGTATCCAATTCTCGCCATTTGTCCACTTGTCAAATAAAATGCTATAATGTTTCCTTTATCAAATTTTTTTTGTTCCTCTACTAACTTCTGTGTTTTGGACCTCATTCTACAACAATGAGCCACTCAAATCATAATAGCTTGAGTCCTTGAAACCTTTACTTGCCATGATCAATGCACTGACTAGTTAGGACTTGAAGCAAATATTAAATGAAATGCTATTGGCCAACTTTGCCTCATGATGCACATCCTTGTTTCAGACAATACCTTACAATGAAGGTTATGGATTAAGATTGTTACGAGGAACAAAAGAACTAGAACTATGGCTACCCACATTGAATAGTCCTTGTATTCACATTCCAATGCGAATGGGAGAAGAGCCTACTATATCTCCCTTAGGTACAAGTAGAACTAAAAA
>VDFB02179528.1:0-19710 GCA_007258455.2 Sequoia sempervirens
AAAAATGATTGAACTGTTGTTGGCACTGCAATTACATGCCTATATGATGAAAAATTTATTAACAAGGATATGTTCATTGATAGGGTCGATTACTTTATGGGCTAAAGTCTTAAATTTTTGTCATTTTGTTTGTTAAGATGGACTAAAGTGTTATTCTTATGCTTATGTTTGGGATGATAGACACATGTGACATGGATGAATGGATTTTGGTAATTGTTGCATTTAGTAATAATTTAGGGAGACTTGATTTTCCCAATGCCTTTCTAATGGTAACCTATGTTGCACTTGTCCACACTTCCCTTTGAATTGTGAAGTGCTACATAGGAAAGCATGAAAGGAATTCGAATAACCAAGTCCCCTAAATACATGTTGTAACAAAGTAGAACTGTTGATTATTGTTCTATGGTAATACATGTCAATATATGCAATGAATTATTCCCAGTGTAGTGCCAATGCTTAGACAATGTGAAAGTGATTCATATACATAGATATATACATATACACAAATGTACACATATCTATGTATACATAGATATTTATCTATATATATGTGTATAGAGCAAGACTATTAAGCTATGACTATAATGAAGGACAAATAGAAGCAAAGGGATGAAAAATAGTAAGTCAGAGTTAAACAAATCTCATATCAGATAGGCATCAAAGTTTAACAAATCTCATATTTATTAGGCATGTACAGCATACACATAATCATGCACAGCAAACTAGGAACTACACTTAACATTGTATACAAGGGAAACACAACTGTTAACTAGGAATTTGTGTGGCATGTCGTGGAGGTAATAGGAAGGGATGCGCATCAAACATGACTGTACAGAAGAATTGGCAAGGGCAGTGGCCGATTAATGCGATCAAGTGGACAAAAAGGGTGGAAAACTATTACTCTTTAATGGTTCCATAGATAAATTTGGGGGTGGTTGAATTGTAGACCTTGATGTCACATTAAGGTTCTAAAATTACATTCATTATATGGAATGATGCAAGTAATAAGGAACCATCAAAACAATTTTAACTTCCATCCAATACTCATATAACCAATAGATAATTCTTGTTATAGGTCAAAATATCAAAGTGTTCAAACAACCAACATTAGATGCAACAACTAAATTGATGAAGCAGAACCTATGAACAAGATAACACCCCCAAATTTATTTGTCACCCAAACAAGCTACAATAGTTGCATGATTGAATTGATGAAGCATAACCTATGCTAAAGAGAACACCACAAATTTATCTAGGAACCAAAAAAGGTTACAACAGGTTAATCATGACTTAAATGATGGAAACCAAAAGCTATGAAAAGACTGCTTACCTCAAATTTATCCTAAGGCACCAAAAATATACAATAGTTACATAGTAGATTGATGAAGCAAAGCTCTGAAGAGATAACACCCCAAATTAATCAATGGCACCTACAAAATCCACAATAGGTTGCATGATTAGTTAATGAAGTAAAACCTATGCAAAGAGAACACCCCAAAAATTTGTCGAAGGAACCAAAAAAGCTATAGTAGTTGCATGGCTAAATTGATGAAGCCGAGAACCAATGAAAAAAGAGAACACCCCCAAATTTATCTAAGGCACCGAAAAAACAACAATAGTTGCATGACTGAATTGATGAAGCAGAACCTATACAAAAGAGAATGACTTGAAATTTATCAATGGCACCTAAAAAAGCTACAATAGTTGCATGACTGAATTGATGAACCAATAGCTATGAACAAGATAACACCCCCAAATTAATTAATGGCACCAAAAAAGCTACAATAGTTACATGACTGAATTGATGAAGTAGAACCTATGAGAAGGATAACACCCCCAAATTAATCAATGACACCTAAAAATGCTACAATAATTGGATGACTGAATTGATAAAGCAGAAGATATGAAAATGATAACAACCACAAATTAATCAATGACACCTAAAAAAACTATAATAGTAATATTGTTAAATTTATGAATCATAATCTACGAAAAAGAGAACACCCCCAAATTTATCTAAGGCACCAAAAATACCAATAATAGTTGCATGAATGAATTGATGAAGTAGAAGCTATGAAAAGGATAACACCCCCAAATTAATCAATGACACTTGAAAAAGCTACAATAGTTGTGTGAATGAATTGATGAACCAAAAGCTATGAAAAAGATAACACCCCAAAATTAATCAATGGAACCTAAAAAAGCTACAATAGTTGCATTACTAAATTGATGAAGCAACACCTATGAAAATGATATCACCCTCAAATTTATCAATGACACCTTAAAAAGGTAGAATAGTTGATGATTGAATTTATGAAGTGTAACCTATGAGCAAGATAACACCCCAAAAATTATCTATGGTCAAGAAAAAGAAAGCATGCATGAATTTATATAAAATCCATTGTGTATACTCAATAATAATGCAACCTTTATCCCTCAATGCAATGACCTATTCCCCCATACCAACATTCTCCTATCATACCACCACTTGAAACATTCACTTTGTTACATTTGTAAACCAAATCAGAAGGCATTCCTCAACTAGCATGCATGGAGGAACCTATTGATAATGACCATAAAGAATAAATACCACCTAATGATCCTCCATCTTATGAGAATAAAGTTACAAATACACCCATTAAATTGGAACAAAGTTATGGTTGACGCCTTAGAATCTTATGTAAACAAGGATGTGACATAAAGAATGAATATGAGATCCACTCCCTTTTGGAAGATATACTATCTAAAGATATTAAAGGAGTAGGGCACCAAGATCCTCCTCTACATTAAAGATTTGTTCCCCCGACCAAGAAATCCAAAGTCCATGGTCCTATTAAGAAATTTCCATTCCTTCATCCTATAACCAATACTAAATAGGACTTAGACACACTTCTCAAACAACCTATATATTACATTTCCACCCATCCAACACAAAGAAAATAAGAAAGGAAAGAGTAAAAATATGTCTTACTATGCATATCATAGAACACTTGTATATATTACTAATGATTGCCATTCTTCAAAGAATAAATTAAGAGAATTTGGTCCTTATGGGGATCAAATTAAGTTTATGATAGATTAACATTTTTTTTCTTTGCTCCTTTCCACTGAGTAGTTGTAGTATTACAACATCCTCATTACCATACATCGGGGTATAAACATAGCTTTATGTAATCATCTTTTCTCTTGCAAGGAGTAACATATTGTAATACATATAGGCTCATCTTTGTCCCTAAACTTGAGGGAAAGGGGTTAGGTAGCCTTATCCTAGGAGCATTCATTCTAGCAAGTGATCCCTCTTTATCTCCTTAAAATGTTAGTGTAGCATCTACACTAAAATTTTAAGGGGGGTCCTATAGTTCCTAAATTATTGTTTGCATAAGCAATGGTTCCTTCTAAGTGATGATATCATATATCTCATAGGAAAGGCCACCTTGTCAACCAAAGTGAGGCCTTCTTAATACATGTGAGCATCTCCTTTGTGGTGATATTAGGCTTGATGTCCCATATGAGTGTGACCTTTCTTGGCATATAAAGTTCCTCCTAGTAGTTATGCGATAGCTAGTATTCCCTAAGATGTGAATTTATTTTTCCACAACTTGTCCTCTCTTGGTGGTGATGTCATGTGTGGTATCCCCTAACATGTGACCTTTTCATGTATTGAGGAAATCCCCTTTCTTGTTTTATAAATCATATCTTGTGGTGGTGTTCTTATAATACTATAGCTTTTGGCCGTATCCTATCATTGTTTATGCACCCCTCAAGGTGAGTTTTGTTCATCCCCTGAGATGTTAAACTTTATGCACCCCTTGAGGTGAGTTTTGGTATTATTTTCTTTACTTTTTTCATAGGTACGTTAGACTTAGTGATGCATTGAAATTGATATTGACACTTATGCTTCACTTAGTTCGTAGGTATTGAATTTAGTGTGGTGTTGGCATAACATTTTGACCATTTTGTAGTGCCTTATCAGAGTTATCGAGGAGTATAAATCTTGATATGGTTGTCATGGGTACACACCTAGTGACAAATTTTCCTCACTAGACATAGTGTGTTTCTAACTTTTCTACCTTGTTTTGGGGGCTCACTTAGTGAAAAGTGGTCCTCACTAGTCCATGTTCCTTCCAATTTTTGATTCACCTAGCAAATATCAATTTTTTTATAGTGTGATTCATGAATTCTTTTGGTGTGAATCCTAGCATAACACAACTTGTTAGTCCATACCCTCCTTTTGCACTTCATATTGACATCGTATGTGTGTGTATGTTGTCTTGCTGCATATCATACATGTGTGTTCCATTGTGTTTATGTTGGTTTTCCATGGTATCTTGGATCCTAGGGGCTTGATCACCTCCCTTGATCCTTAGTCATCCTATCTTTTCAACATTTGGACAATCATATCCCTCTTGACATAGATTTTCTACTTTAGTGTCAATTTGAGCATAATTTCATACTCTCAATAAAGTGGGGGGCTAAACATAACATCCTAAATTGTCACCTACAATAATTTCATTATGTTTTTCTCCCCCTAAATTATTGAGCCTAATTGAGTCCCTAATTTCCTAAAATTATGTATTTTATAGCCCATTCATACCACTTTTTGATAAATTGTAAGCATTAAACAAATGTGAAAAATAATGTTTTTCCCTCGATACATTGTGTCCTAGAAAATAGGGCTAGCAAAAATACAACCATGAGTGTATGGGTCTCCCTATTTTGATGGGGACCAAATTTTAATATGTCAGAGTGGCCATCTTAACATTCAAATTTCAATTATCGTCTATCGAGATTTTATTCTTGAGAAAATAGAGAAATTCCTATCAATACCTAGTTATTGCACCATTTGAATTCTAACAAGTAAACTATTGGGGAACTTATGATAAAAAACCACTATCAAGAAAGTCAAGAGTAATATTTTCAATACTTTATTACAACAATTCAAGATCCAACATCATGTCAAATTGTATGTGAGTTCATGTTGTCATTTTTTTGTGAAGGCTAGAACTCTTTTTGTAGGTCTCCAAAATATTCAAGAAAACCAAGCAAGCAAGATCCAAGTCCTTGAGGTGATGTGTATGACTTCAGCCTTTCAAGGAAGTGATTGATGGTGGTGAGTTGTATCACTTTGTGATTTCATCATTCCTTCCTATTCATTATCCATTTTATCATTGTTATTGCCATTGTGGAAGTGGAAACACTTACATAGGGTTTGACTGAGGAAAGCCCCTAAATGGCCCAACATTTTTCTTCTCTTTGAATGTGCATGTTATAGGTTTGAAGAGGATTAAAAGGAGTTAAAAGAAAAAGTATTCATTGTTGCATTTGAAACCCTACATCTTGTCAAGACATGGAAACCCACCTACATAATTATTTGACAATATTCTGACAACGGTGCAATTGAAAATCAGAAACATAGATCTATCATTAGAGGACCCCAAAAGTAGAGTAAACCACCCTATTAGAAACCCATATGCCCCTAGGTGTCCCACTCCTAATCATCTCATAACCAAATTTTTAGGACAAGTACATAGTCTCCTATACTTTTTAGATCTTCTAGCAAACTATTGTTTCATTTTATCATTCACCGAGATCTTGCATTTTATGTATTAGGTCACATAGTCTAATTAAGTTAATCATAAAAAAACATTTCCAATTCATTTCTAGTCCCACAAAAGGATATCAAAATAAGATTGGCTCACCTGCATGGTTGATAGTCAATCTATTCACCTTGTTGATCTCCCTCTTTAATGAATTATAGAAAAAGGCCCCCAATCCTATTGTTCTAAGCACTTGGGAGTTAGGATCACCTTTTTAATTGTTTTAGAGATCAATTAGTATTAATTTTAAATGAAATTAAATTTTTAAATCAACATAATAATGATACAATTTACATTATAATTTCCTGGTTATAAATATAATAACTACATACACACTTTCAAATTAAATCTCTTTTTCATACTGAATTTATAACAACTAGTAGGTCACTAAATAGGAAATTCTAACTCTAGGGATATCATCAACACATGTGGATAGGAAGTATTATTCAAAATACCAACATTGACAAGATTAAGGCATGTTTTCCATGATAATCTATCAAATGTTAAAAAAGGGTTAACCTCGTAGCATTAAGACTAGAGTAACATCATAATTACCAATTCAATAATTATACATAACAAGTGCAAATACTACTTTTCTTGTGAATCCCAAATACAAGAGGAAGTAATCAAGTAATCGTAAAGAAAATAATAACTATCTTAAATTAATATTTATTTAATAAATACAACAATCACTAACAAAACTATCTTATGTAATAAAATGACATCATTTGCACCCAATCTTGTGAGAAAAGAAAACATGAATTATTAACAAAACCTACCAAAGAAAACACAAAAGAGGTTATAACCATGGCACGAAAGGTGCAACCTTATAGTTTTTTAAGATATTGGTCTTATCTTTATCCTTTGGAAAATTTCGTTGGAGATGAATCACTAGATCTTTCAAGGATATTAGAGTTTCATTGGGCATGTTTGGAAAAATATTTTGTACTCTTTAAAAGAAACTTTAATAACTCAATGTTATTTAGATCAAATCATTTGGTTGGATCAATTCCTTCTAAGTATCAAGTCAAATATTCTCATCACAATTATATGATTTGAAAATGCTCTTCTCACCCTTAAGGTGTTTTCTAAATAAATACTAATGATTTTTCTTAGGCTAATTGTGGTGAAGCTAGGATTGGTGGTTTGGGTATGGTAGTAAAGGTTTGGTTCATTTTTTTTTCTCTTTTATTATAGGATTTGATACTAATAATAAGATAAAGGCTCATGCTATCTTGTGGCATTAGAGAAGGCTTGTGAGTTAGGTTGAAAATAGGGTGTTTGTGAGATAGATTCCATTCTTTTAGTTCCTATTTAAACAAAGAGAGTTATGATGATTCTTCTTGGCATTTGTCATCTTTTGTGGTACACATTCTTCACCTTTCTCAAAACTTTGATTCCATCTCCTTTTTCATATTCCTTGTGAATAGAATATTATTGTTGATTGTCTTGCTAAATAGACTTCTAAAGCTACTCGTAGATGAAATGTTCTATATTGAAAACCCTAGGCCTTGATCAATTTTCATAACTTCTTCAACTTCAAACTAATTTGGGTTGATCATTGTTATTATTATTTTTAATATTGTTTTATTTTTTGTTTTTTAATTTTCGTTTGACCAGGACTTCTAGTGAATCATTTCCCTCGGATGATGACAACCACTAGGTTAGTAGATTATTTAGATCTAACATATGTATCCTTTTTCAAATCAATAAATGTATTCGATGGGGAAGCGAAACCGCGTAAAGCTTTCCAGATGTCCTTACAGGATTGCAAACTCAAGGCATGGAAAGTGACGGAGGATCTGCCGATTCGAATTTTTCCTTTGTCCCCGAATATTTGGTTTTAGCTCCCGTAGGTAGTTCAGTTGTGACGAGAAATAAAATAATTCGACAATGTATCTGTGTACTAATAAATATCCTTTAGACCAGGATAGGAAAAGCAATCACAGCTCTGAAATAACCTGTGACTGTAGAATGGATAGAACACTGGGTGGTAGTAATTATGTTGGGATTTTTCATTCCTTCTACTTCTCCATGGGAGGAGGCACTTCCATATTACTTCTTCTGGCTTCACTGTTTCTCACATGTGTTGCTGTCATAGCTTGTGACTTGCTGTTATCAATATCAATCAAGAGAAATAAATGGCCGCCTTGTCCTCCCAGGCTACCGTTATTGGGCAATCTGCATCAGATAATGAAAGGCGACAATATTCTTTCGACCTTGACAGATCTGGCCAAGTCGTATGGTCCTGTAATGACAGTGTGGATGGGGCCATCGCCTATGGTAATTCTCACCGACCAAACTGCAATCTGGGAGGCGTTGGTAAACCAAGCCTCCAATTTTGCAGATCGCCCATCGGTTTATTCCACACAATACACGACCGCAAAGTACAAAACCGCCCTTCTTTCTCCATGCAATGAACGTTGGACTAAGCTCAGAAAGCTCCTCCGCAACAATGTTCTCAGTCCCTTCCACGTTGTAAGCCAGAGCTCTTTTCATCAGGCTAGTGTCACTGATCTCTTGAACACCTTAGGAAAAGAGAGGAAGGCAAATGATGGCGTGGTGAGGCCTTTGCATGCCTTGAAAATGATGGCAGTGAGTTTTGTAGCTGCATTATGCTTTGGCTCTCACTTCCAAGACCAGAGTTTCCTGGTCAAGCTGAATGAATTAATTGCTGAAAATATCAGGTTAGTTGATGATGGAGATAGTATGCTCCTGGATACATTTCCTTATACTCGCTACTTTATTTCTTCGTCAAGAAGATCTGAAAAGAAGTGGAAGTCTCTCCGAGCTGCTATTCTGAAGTTGTTATTTCCTTTAATTCAATTTGCTCGCAGTTATCGTGTATACTTCAAGCAGAGTGCTCCCAATTCCTATTTGTATTGTTTGCTTTCCGTGGGCGAAGAAGAAGATGAAGAGCACAAGTTAAAGTTCTCCGATGAAGAAATAGCCTTAAACTTGTTCGAGCTCTTTCTTCTTGCAATAGACAGCACTTCCACAGCTCTAGAATGGGCTCTCGCTTATCTCATAACCCATCCTCACGTACAAGAAAGGGCTTATCAGGAAGCAAGCCAGGCTGTGGAAGGAAAAGGGGGCAATTTGTTATGTTTGGAGGATTTGGGGAAGCTACCATACTTGCAAGCTGTTGTGAAGGAGACGCTGAGAAAGGAATCCGTAGCGCCGCTTGCAGTGGTACACCAAACTGTGGACGAGTGTAAGGTGATGGGCATCACCATACCAGCCAAATCAACATTGCTTTTTAATCTGCACAGTGTCTGCAACGATCCCGGAGCATGGAAAGAGCCTGATCAGTTTATGCCGGAGAGATTCCTTGGCAATATGGATTCCGACAAGGTGAGAATGTGGTATCTACCATTTGGAGCAGGAAGACGAGTATGTGCAGGAATGGACGTTGCTAACGTTCATGTTCCCATCACTCTTGCCAATTTATTGATTAAATTTGAGTGGGCATGTGTGAAGGAAGGGTGTCCTCCAGATCTAACCAGGTACATTCCTTCCTTCGTCATGTCTATGAAGTATCCATTGGAAGCTCGCATAACCTGCCGTTAGAGAAAGCCTTTGTACTTCTATTTCTAGTAGTTACAGGTATTGTTTTTAAAATTTATATGTTCTGTTTCTATTTCAAGGAGTAATCTCAAACGTTTCATGTATGGCAGATGGCAAATATTTAAAAAAAAATATAAAAAATTATGCGTTTTTATTTTTCTTCTTTGTTCAAAGAATACATATCCCTTTTTAATTGGTGAAACTTTAAGGAGATATATAGTGAGACATGTTTGTTGTGATAAAAGTATTTTGAATTACAATTTTTTTCACAATTAATTCAATTTTGATATATAGATTTATTTTATTTACCAATGGCATTTTTATAAATATTTTTTATATTTATTATTATGATATTTTTTAGAATTAATTAGTAATGTAGTAGATCATTTTGTTGAATGGATTTTTAATAATTAAAAAATAATATATTATTTTTTGTGGGATGTATATTTCTTAATTTTATTAAATAAAGGATATTACAACTTTCACATAAAAAAATGAGGCTGGTAGGGTCACATCTAGAGAGTGTAACTAGATGAGGTCCAACACAAAGATAAATTAATTAGAGGGCTAATTCCAAATAAATTTGAAGTAGGTAAAGAAAGTCTAGAGGGAGACATTTTTTTAACATCTGGATTTCCCTAGATGTTAGTAGGGACAATATCATCAATTGAATCCTATCTAGTGAGAGAACCTTCTTCTTATTCAAGAGGGTTATTTGTATATTTTTTAGTGTGCGGCACAAACATGGCCAAATTGAGACGAGGGGCATTTCTTGATTTATGCCAGCTAAGAATTTCCCACGAGCAAAGGTGGAAAGCATCATATCCCAACCATCACAAGGATTAGTGTTCTTGAGAGCTAGAGGTTGATAGCTACAATGATATTAGGAATAGGATCCATTGTCTTGCTTGTCATGCCCATTCCTCGTAGGCTACCTATGGCCACATGTGTGCCCTCATTGGGGAGAGGGGAGATCATTTGGAGTTCTAGCAATAGTCTAGGTGCCATTCCCCTAATGGTCCAACAACTTATGAAGATGATCAACTTAAACTATAAATTTATGAGTTTGCACTTGAATATAAAAAAAGACTATTAGGAAAAACTAAGGGCTTTAATATACAATGAAAATAAATATTAAAAAAGCCAAAAAAAGGAAACCTATTTCCATCTTTCAAAATATTAAAGAATGCAAATATGATACAATGATGGTGGATTGTGATGTTTATGATTGATTGTAACCCTTTGCTTGTATAGGAAAAAGTTAAACAATAGACTACATAAGATTATGACAGATTTCTTAATCTCATGCCTTGAGACATAAAGTGATAATTATCCTATATTTAAGTAAACTTAAGTAAACCAGTGTGAATACCTATCCTAGGTGGTGAAAGAATTAGGTAAAACACCTCATCCTAAGAAATGAAAATAATGTCTTGGAATATAAGAGGGCTGAATAGTCGTCATAAAAAGGATGTTTTGCAAAATTTTGTTAGGGACCACAATCCCGATATTCTCCTTATTCAAGAATCTAAAATGCCTAAAGATAAAGTAGAAAATCTTAAAAAATTTCAGCACTGTGGGGCTCATGGTAATAGTTCTGTGGGTGCTTCGGGGGGTATAGTTACTTTTTGGAACAAGTTAATTATTAAAGGTGAGCCCTTAATGGAGAATGGTAATGTGGTGGCCACTAGATTTACTCACATTAGAGACAACTTTTGTTGGATCCAATCTAATGTTTATGCTCCGAATTGTAAGAAGGCTAGAAACTCTTTTTGGCTTGGGTTATCAAGTTTTCGAAGATGTTTTGCTAATGAAAATTGGTTGGTTATGGGTGATTTCAACACCCCCCTTCTGAATGATGAGAAATTTGGGGGATCTCAAATCAATTGGGAAAGTAAATCCGGCCTTTCCGATTTCATAAACAACAATGCTTTGATTGACTTAGATTTACAAGGAGCTTCTTACACCTGGTCTAATAGGAGGTTTGGGTCTGACTTGATCCAAGTGAGGCTTGATAGGGCCCTGGTCTCGGGTCAATGGTTTATAAACTTTTGTTGTGCTCTGAGAGCCTTGTTAAGGGTTGGATCTGACCACTTTCCCATCTGTCTTATTGTGGATCCTACTAAGGTGAAAAAGAACTTACCTTTCAGATTCAAAATTTTTTGGCTTTCTCATCCTCGAATTTTTGAGGAAATACGTAGATGGTGGAATGTTGATATCTCTGGCACTGCTATGTTTAGGGTTGCTAAAAAACTAAAGGAAGTGAAAACTAATGTGCGAAGATGGAAAAAGGATGCTTTTGGTAATCTTTTTGGTTCTAAAATGGAAATCCAGGGTAAAATTCAGGAGATTCAAGTCAAAATCCAGAAATGGGGATACATTGACAATTTTAGAGAAAAGGAAAATGAACTCCTTATTCAACTGCACGATATCATTGCTAAAGAGGAAGTGTTTTGGCGGCAAAGGTCTAGGGTGTCCTGGTTGACTGAGGGTGACAGGAATTCCAGATTTTTTCATCTGACTACTTCTAAACACAGGGCTGCTAATAGAATCAATCTTATTGTCTCTAATGGGACTAGTTTTGAGGAGGAAGATGATATTAGAGAACAAGTTGTCCTTTTCTTTAGAAACCTTCTTTCGAGTAATGGAGAGATTGTTACTGAAGCTCAAGATTCTATGATTGAAGCAATACCTCAAGTGATTGGTCATAATGAAAATTCCTTAATCACTGCTATACCCTCCAAAACTGAAATAAGGAAAGCTGTCTTTTCCTTTGATGGCAACAAAGCTCCTGGACCTGATGGTTTTCCTTTATTCTTCTTCCAAGTGTTTTGGGAAATTGTTGAAACGGATGTGGTGAACGCTGTCAAGGAATTCTTTGGATCAAGACGTCTGTTGAAAGAACTGAATGCTACTTTTGTGGTCCTTATTCCAAAAAAACCCGGAGCTTCAGAGTTTCAAGCTTTTCGGCCAATCAGCCTGTGTAATTCCATTTACAAAATTATCTCAAAGGTGTTGACCTCAAGAATGCTTTCTGTGCTGCCCCAGATTATTGCCCCACAACAGAATGGTTTTGTGCCAGGTAGGTACATTATGGACTCTGTTGTTACTGTTCATGAGAACTTACATTCGTTAATAATGTCAAAAACTGAAGGGTTTATTCTTAAACTTGACATTTCAAAAGCCTATGATCGGGTTGATTGGGCCTTCCTGTTTAAAATTATGGATAAGTTTGGTTTTAATAACAGAGTCATTCAGTTGGTGAACCAACTTGTTTCGACAGTTACTTCTGCTGTCATTGTGAATGGATCACCATCAAGGTTTTTTCAGACATCCAGAGGCCTCAGACAGGGAGACCCTATTTCTCCTATTCTTTTTACCATTTTGGCTGAGAGTTTAGGTAGGAATATTAAAAAGCTTATTGATCAAAGATCCCTTATTGGCTTAAGACCTTCTTCTTCTCCTCTTATTTGTCTCTCACCAGCAATTTGTTGATGATACTATTCTTATGGGAAGATCTACGGTGACTGAAGCTAAGACTTTTAAAAAAATCCTGAATCTATATGAATCTGCTTCTGGGCAAGTTGTCAACAGGGCTAAGAGTTCAATCTTTTTCATCAACACTCTGGAGCATAGACAAGTTAAACTGGCCCGAATTCTTGGATGTCGTGTTGAGTCTCTTCCTTCAACTTATCTTGGTTTACCTCTTTGCTCTAAACCTCCGGAATCTTTCTGGATTTCTCTGGTTGAAAAATTCAACAAGAAGTTATCAGGATGGAAAGGAGCTATTCTAAGTCAAGCTGGAAAAGTCCAGCTCCTAAAGGCTTCTTTGCAAAATCTTCCTACTTATGCTCTCAGTATATTTAAAATTCCTGCCAAATACGCTGAGGCCATTGAAAAAATTCAGAAAAGGTTTCTATGGTCTGGAGTTGAGGACAAAAGGAGATTGCCACTTGTTGGTTGGGATTTGGTCTGTAGACCCAAATCAAGGGGGGGCTTGGGGTTAAGGAAAATTAAAGTTTTAAATGTGTCCCTTCTTGCTAAACAGCTTTGGAGAACTCTTACATTAAATGGAGAATGGCGTGATACCTTAAAAGCAAAATATTTCAAAAACTATGAGTCTTTAAATGAAATTTTAAACTCTTCTTCTTTACCTTGTGGGTCTGTGTGTTGGAATGATATGGGTAAAGGAAGAAAGCTTTTAGAAATGGGAACTGGATGGTTGATTGGAAATGGAAATTTAGTCAGATTCTGGGAAGATAGATGGCTTTTTAAAGATCCTTTAATTAGCATAGAGAATTATAGTAAATGGATGAATGATTGCAAAAAGGAATTTGGAGTCTTGGTTAAGGATTACTGGAGGAATGGAGGTTGGGTTGATTTGTTGACCATCAGTCCGGATCTGGGTCCTATTCAGTCGGCTTTCAGAGCCCTTAGACCAGTTCAACACCAGGTGGGGGATCTTGCTGTTTGGTTAGATAACCCGTATGGTATTTTTTCAGTTGCCTCTGCCACTTCTTTGTTAGACAGTCCGAGGGAGCTTCCTCCTTTCTGGGCTAAGGCTTGGATTAATCATTTGACCCCGAAAATCAACATTTTCTACTGGATAATGCTACAGAATAAGATCCTCACTTTGGACAATCTTGGAAAAAGAGGAATTCAATTACCAAATAGGTGTTTTATGTGCAGGAATGAAGCTGAGACTGTTAATCATCTTTTTCTCCATTGCCCTTATGTGTTGAATATTTGGGATAAATTATTGGGGCTTCTTGAGATGGTGTGGGTCTTCCCTGCTTCTGTTGAAGATTTCTTCATTCAATGGAAAGCTCCTTCAAAAAATCCATTTGTGAGAAAGCTATGGTCTTTCATTTTTCCATTTGTTTCTTGGAATATTTGGAAAGAAAGGAACAATAGAGTTTTCAGGGATAAAGAGATGAAGGAAGGGGACGTGTATGCTAAAATTGTAAGAGCAATAAAGGAAATTTTATCTTTAATTCCTAGAAAAATGTTTGAGAAAGCTATTTGGTCTCCCTTTGATGCTGCTACAGCTGAAAAGTGGAATACAAATTTAAGTGGGACAAAAACTCTTAAATCTAGAGTTTGTGGGAGAGATAATGCTATCTGGTCTATGCCGCCATTGGGTTGGATTAAAGCCAACTTTGATGGTGCGGCCAAAGGTAACCCAGGTAAAGCTGGTAGTGGGGGTGTTTTAAGGGACAACACTGGGGCTTTTATTGCGGCTTTTGCTGTGGACATTGGAATTCAAACTAACCATGTGGCGGAAGCTGTTGGGGCTTTTCATGCTGTCAGCCTAGCCGTCAAGATCAACACAAAAAATCTGTGGTTGGAGGGCGATTCTTTGAATATAATAAATTGTATTCTTGGACTTACCCCCCCCTCGTGGACCATCAAAAAGTGGATCGAAGACACGCAAGCTTTATTAAGGAAATTTGAAAAAGTGAAAGTGTCACACGCCTATAGAGAAGCCAATATGGTGGCGGATTTCTTCGCCAACGAAGGGGTTAAGAAAGGTGGGGAGAACACGTGGAGGAAGAATGACAACCTCCATAATGAAGTGAAAGCGCTAATTTATTATGATTCAGTGCATGGGAGAGAAGGAAATCTTAGTCATGATGAAATGGATAAAGATCCAGTACATCGATTTCATTAGATTTGATGGGACCGACGTCACTTTCTTTTTCAAGAAGAGTCTGCGGCACGCTTTCTGGGTGTTCGACAGAAATTGCCTAAACGGGACCCAAAGCAACCATTCTGAGTGGTATTACAGTGGGCTGACTATGGGTGGAGAAAGGAAACGCGTGGAGCCGAGCAATTTCCAGGAGCATAGAAAGAATACTAAAGCTTGGGAAAGAATTGAAAAGGGAGGTTTAGTCCCTTATATGGAAAAGCTCCATGGTACGGATGAAGAGATGCTGGACTATTTTGTCAAAAATTGGAAAAATGGAGAGATCGTGTTGTTTGGAAGGAATGTTAAGCTGAGTGAGGACTTAATTGGTGAAATAACAGGTCTCTCGACTGAGGGTGTTAAATTCTACCGTGATCGACGTTTCTCTGATGAAGCGGTTATCAAGTTTCCCAAAAAAGACAAGGAGAAAGTGAAGATGGTCAAGGTTGCTAACAGTTACTTTGATGTGGAGTCCATAAAATCTATTTGGCGGAAAGTTTTAAGAGTCATCATGGAATATATTACGGTTGATGGATGCTTTACCAGAGCCTATGGTTACCACTTTGCCATTTTGAATCATTTCCGTCATAAGGTTCGTATATCTCTGCCTTTCTACTTATTTTCCTCTTTGAAGAATTGTCTCGATGATGTGGAAAGAAACCCTAGGAGGAATGCTATTATCCACCCTGGTCTTGTTAGGCTCATTTTTGAGCATTTTCAAAATCTTCCTGCACTGCCTAAAACTATAGATATTGAAGAGTTGGATGATGAGGAAACTGAAAGTAGTAAGGAAATTGAGCCCCGGGCCCCCCTGCTTGTGCTCTTGTTGGCCTTGATACCTTTGCTCCCCTGTCTTTGTCCGGTCGGAAAAATCTAAAAGTTCCTGCCCCGTTGTCTTATCCTAAACGACATCCGCTGCCTGAGGACCCTAGTCCGGATCTGGCTCCTCTGCATTGTCTTAACCCCCAGCCGTCTCCTGGGTGCCCCACTCTGGGTTTGTCCCCTGGTTTTAAAGGTAACCCTGTTATGAAACTTGTTTCGTACTCTGGAAATTCTATGGAGATCATCTCTGAGAAGCCCTTGGTTAGTAAGGATTCGGCCCCTAGTGCCCCTGCTTCTGGACAAGTTGGGAATGACCATTTTGAACCCCCTATTCAGGATGAAATTAATTCTGCCCTGAAAATGCTCAAGCCTGAGGAAATGGTTAGTGTTGCAGAAAAAAGTACAGAGGGTCTTTTTACCGTTCTCAAATGGACCCAGAAAGAAGTTTGTGATTTGAAAGGCCGTATTACTGTTCTCAATAATAAGGTTATGGAACTGGAGCAGAAGATCAGTTGGGACAGAAGAGTTAGTGAGGAACAGGAAATTCCTTTACCGAGGAAAAGACAGCAACTACAGGAGGATAGATTGACAAGTATTGAATGTAATATGTTCAAGATTGGACAAAACATAAGGGCCACTGTTGCAAACAACCACAAAATTGCAAGGCATAATACAATCATCATAAATGCGATGGTGGAAAAGCTTGAAAAAAGTCAAAAGGGTTCGCTGGTGGTGGATTTGGATGTGAACAGAGGCGGCAGCAAATCGGCCGGTGAAGGTATTTCGACTCGTACCAGAGCAAACATAAAAAGGAAAACCCCGACTTCTTCACACACGGTTCAAATCCTTAGGCAGGGGTTACAGGATATGCAGAATGTTGAAAAAGAAGCTGAGGAGTTACTGAATAATTTGGAGTAACCTGGTGTTTGGTTTTCTGGTTTTTTTGGGTGGTCCTTTTTTTGGACCCTGCTGTCTTTTGTTGCTGTCGTTTCCTTTTTGGGACAGCTGGTCGGTTGTTGGTACTTTATATGCTATCTTTTGTTTGTTTGAACTTCGTGGTTTCAGGTCCCTGTAAAACCTTCTTTTTTCCTTTTCAAAAAAAATAAAGATGAATTTATATGAAGAACCATATGTCAAGACCAAGGGACAAGCCTAAATGGCTTGAAGAAGTCATGGGTTTGAGTTCAATCTTCTTGAGATTTGGGATAAAATATTGTCCTCTCAATCTTGGTCATAGGGGGTGGGAGGACAAAATTATAAAGGAAGAATATTTAATGATACTAGGTGTCTCACCTAGATTGAGAGATAATAAATTCATTACAAGTACAACATCATATTGAGTATCCTACAAGCTAAGTGTCAATGATTATGTGAAGCTCATTGACAGTTCTAGGATATCCACGAAGGAATCAAACTTGTGCTCCTCATGGGAGGAGGTGTGTGAATCATTTTGGGTATATGTGATGAGTGGTAAGTCACTTTTAACATCATCAATGAGAGTAGGGAGAGGATTAGAGGAAGATAAAGTTTCCACAGTGAAAATGAATAATGAATAATGGTCTTGAAGTGGCATATAAGGTGGATTTATCTCACTTGTATTATAGTGGGGTAGGAGAATCCTTTACCTTTCAATTGGGAGGTGGATAAGGTATGTCTATGTCAATTGTTCTAGGATGGTGGTGTAGACATGCAAAATTAACATTCTGCATTTGATCAGGTTCATTCATCAACTAAACTAGATTTCACATTAGGTCCATTCATCGATTGATTAGATTCACCTTCATTCATTTATCAGGTAATTTCATTAATCTCCATTTCCTAAGATCATTTATTTAAAATCAAGCAAACATTATCATCAACCTTTTAATAAATCAAACATCCATTTAAATCAAATCCAAAATCATATTCCATCATTTTCTAATTTAAATAAATCAAATATCAAAGTCCTAAAATTCAACTCACCTAATCATCATTAAACTAACATAATCATCATTTATTTAATCTAACCATGATTAAAATACTAATCTCACCCTTGCATTCTCTAGATATCTCCCACTTGCAGAAATAAATCAATTTTATTGATTTATTATCCCTCATTTTTCCCTCAACATAACAAGTTGATTTGTCCCTCCAACATGGCATTTATTGCTCTTCTTTCTTGTCCCCTCTCTAAATTTATTGCAAAATTTGAATTCAAATTCGCCCTCTCATGGGAACTCTTCCCAAATTTTTCACATCCATTGGCCTATCATCACTTG
Organism: Sequoia sempervirens; assembly: GCA_007258455.2. Classification (NCBI taxonomy): domain Eukaryota; kingdom Viridiplantae; phylum Streptophyta; class Pinopsida; order Cupressales; family Cupressaceae; genus Sequoia; species Sequoia sempervirens. The sequence goes on from VDFB02179528.1 coordinate 17,931, forward strand.
ACAAGTGGCCTATTCTCATTGGTGGATCTTTAGTCCCACATTCACCCTCTTGGCCAATCTCTCATCAAGAAAATCTATAAAAGAAGGCCTTAATCCTCATTCATCCATCCACAACTTTTATGCAAGGTTACTCTCTTGGTTTGAGAACTCATCTTGCTCATCATCTCCATTGTATTTGCATTTCATCATTTTGGCTTCTTAGCAAGGGTTGGGAAAGGGTCACTAGCACATGTGACACCAATCCAATATGGAATAGGTGATTATCTTGCTTTTGAAATGTCTTCTTGATGTTGTTTTTGTTACTTGTGGCATTTCTTTAGCATAGATATTTTATTTCATAGAGGTATTTGCAGATTTGTATGTTTAGACTAACCCTTCTAATGAGTATTTGAGGTTGGTCTTACTTGCAGATTTAGGGTACTTCATTGTAAACCCCTGCCGTGGGCCGATTTGAAGCTATGTGAAACTTGTTTTCATGTTGTCTCATTGGGCCACTATTTTATATCAACTTAGTTTGTGTTTTAAATAAGCTTCAAAATAAAATAGGTTGCTTCAAATTGCAGGTTTGTGAGCATTTCTCAACTTTTACGCTATTTTATCTGCATAAACATTTATCATAGTTAACTTCATTGAATAGTCTACAATATAGAAGAATGAAGAAATCTATAATAACTGTTGTTTCCTAGTTTTGTAAATGAAAGTAAAGCTTGTTGCTGGTAATACCACTTCTTAGGGCTATAATGTCTAAGATTTCTGCTTTCAGTACTTGATCCTGATTTATAACATATGTGCATTAAAATAAAAATAAAAATGATTCAAGATTGTTCGTGCAGTCCAATGGATTTAATCGTATTCTTATCATAATATTTAAACTATGATTGCTGCCAATACTTGTTCATTCGCATTGATTTCACATATTCTCGTGTGATAATTTATGGTTGTATATGTTTTCCTTGTAGCTGGCACATGTAGGTCATGGACCTGTTAGTATACACCATACAATAAATAGTGGCATTGGGAGGGCATAAAGAACAAAGAATTCCAGCATACATCAATCACACAGCTATAGCTCACCAAATTGGGGAGAGTCAAAGCTTTCGTTTTAATGCATTAATGGCGATGCTAGTCAAAGGTTGTAGAATTTGGCCTTACACCTACCAATCACATTTTCTTGGAGATTTCTGAAGCATTTTCCACAAACCCATTGATACTTGCAGCTAGAACATCTAACAAAACTTCTGTCGATGTCCATGCCTGGATTTTAACCCCATTTGTTCTAGGGCACATGGCTGATGGGGATGATGATTAAGGTTGTGAGATTGACTTTGTACGCTGATTGCATTCACTTTTCACCTTGCATTACGACAAACTAGCGCATTACATGGAGTTACGAGAGGCATCAGCCTTGAGGCTCACATGCTTCTCAAATATGCACCTTGTTTGTATGACCCCCTTACGTATCATTCTAGCCATGAGTCAAGCCTTGAATAACATTTTTCTAAAGACCAAGTTTAGTTGGTTCCAATTCTCGCCTTCTTATGGTAAAGATTACTTGTTGTTGCTCCTAGTGTTTGTGGTGCATCCTCTTTGCTTAGTGTGTCCTCTAAATGTAGCCCGGCGGTTGTTATTGAGATGGGAATTCAGCTTTACACCTGGTAATGGCGTTCGCTTTAGATCTTTTTTCACGCCTTTTTCAGCTGTGCAAAACCTACGACCAATGCCTTCCATAAAATGACATCTCTCTGAGGCATTCTACCACATAGTTCACATGTCTTATCTA
>VDFB02179529.1:0-27828 GCA_007258455.2 Sequoia sempervirens
GAGAGGTACGTATGATGAAATGATAGATCTCTAATGACCATCTCGATTGAGGAAAGAAGATATTGAAGAAGTCAACTTAGGGACTGAGATAGCACCAAGAAAGGTATACATTGGAAAGAAGATCAACCCTACAATTAGAAGAATGCTGATAGAGTTGTTGAGAAAATACAAGCATGTTTTTGAATGGTCTTATGAAGATCTGAAAGCATACAGGGAAGATTTATTTCAGCATGAAATACCACTAAAGCTAGACGCCAAGCCTTTTAGACAAAAGCAAAGACCTATAAATCCAACACTGGAGCCTAAAATGCAAGAGGAATTGATAAAGCTCAGGGATGGAGAAATTATCAAACCAATCAGACATTCAACATGGGTTTCAAATTTGGTTCTAGTGAGAAAGAAGAATGGTGATATCAGATTATGTGTGGACTTCAGGAATTTAAATATGGCATCTCTCAAACATAATTATCCTTTACCCAATATGGAGGCCATATTACATAAGGTGACAGGGTGTGAATTGCTATCCATGATGGATGGGTTTTCTGGATACAATTAGGTTAAAGTCAAGGAATCTGAGCAATACAAGACAACATTCACAACTCCTTGGGGAACATATGTATACATAAGAATGCCATTTGGTCTCACTAATGTTGGAGCCACTTTTCACTGGGCTATGGATGTAGCATTTGCTGATTTGATTAATGCTATCATGGTGGTGTATCAAGATGACTTGACTGCTTATTCGAAGAAGGCTGAAGATCATGTGCAACATCTTGAAAAGGTATTTATTAAAGCTCTTGAATATGGTATTAGTTTAAATCCAAAGAAATGTCATTTTGCAGTCACAGAGGGTAAGCTCTTGGGGAAAATTGTTTCAAAAGAGGGAATTAGAATAGATCCTAAGAGGGTTGAAGCTATTGATAAAATTCCTATTCCCAAAACTATCAAGGCAATACAGTCATTCTTTGGACAAATTAATTTTGTTAGGCAAATTTGTTTCTAACTTTGTTGAGATCATCAAGCCCATATCTAAAATGTTGAAGAAAGGACAAAAAATGGATTGGATTGTTGAGGCTTTAGATGCTTTTATGTCTATCAAAAGGGCTATCAAAGAGGCTCCCATTCTAAACTCTCTAGATTTTACAAAGCCTTTTCAGATTTTTTCATTTGCCTCAATGCACACTATTGTTGTTGTTATGTTACAAAAGAATGGGGATGGTTATGAACAACCTGTGTCTTTCTTTAGTAAGTCTTTACAAGGGTCTAAGCTGAAATATGATATAATGGAAAAGCAAGATTTTGCATTGGTAAAGGCCACAAAAGCATTTAGACCATATCTTGTTGGAGCAAAGGTAATTGCTTATGTCCCTCATGCTGTTGTCAAAGACATTTTAACACAATATGAAGTTATAGGGAAAAGATGTAGATGGATCAATAGGATTCAAGAATTTGACATGGAAATATAGATTACTAAGCTGGTAAGAGGCCAAGGCTTGGCTAGGCTAATAACATAAACTAATATTGATGCAAATCAGATATGCAATGTTGAGGAAGGGACTGCAATTGCAAGCATTGAACACACTCTTTGGTATACTGATGTTATGCATTATCTTAAATATATGAAGTGTCCAGATGGATTGAGTGACAGCCAGAGGAGAACTTTGAAGTTGCAAGCATCCAAATATGTTTTTTATGGATGGCGATCTATTTTGGAAAAATAAGGATGGCATATTGTTGTTATGTTTGGATGAGTCATAGGCCAAACATGTTTTGAAGGAAATGCATGAAGGAGTTTGTGGAGGTCATTATTCAGTAAAGACAACTGCACACAAGATTCTTAGGGCAGGGTATTTTTGGCCAAAGGTTTTTAATGACTCCTTTACACATGTGAGAAAATGTGAAGCTTGCCAAAGGTTTTCTGGAAGATTGAAATATCAAGGTGCTTTGCCACTTCGACCTTTGCAGGCTGATGCCCCTTTTCATCAATGTGGAATTGATTTCATTAGAGAGATACAAGAGAAGTCAAGCGGAGGACATAGATGGATATTAGTTGCCATTGATTATTTTACAAAGTGGGTGGAGGCAATCCCAACCAAGCAAGCTACAAGTAAAGTTGTAACAAATTTCTTGATGGACAACATTATCACCAGATTCATTACACCATTGAGGATAATCACAGACAATGGGATGTGCTTCAGGTCAGATGAATTCAAAAACTTTTGTGATAGGTATGGCATTACTATTTCTTATGCAGCTCCTTATCATCCACAAGCCAATGGTCAAGCAGAGTCCAGCAATAAGAGTCTCTTGAAGATTATAAAGAGGATGCTGGGACAAAACAAGAAGGCTTGGGATTTAAAGTTAAAATTGGTTGTGTGGGATAATAGGATCACTATGAAAAAGGCAATTGAAAAATCCCCATTTGAATTAGTGTATGGAGCACAAGCCAGGATGCCTTTGCAGAATTTGTTACCAGTCTATCAGTTTGTCTTACAGGAATATTTGGAAGTTCTTGAACCCATGGAAGACAGAATGGAGCAACTTGCTAAACTTGATGAAGTAAGGAGGGAGGCCCAGAATCAAAACATGAAGTTACAGGCACAAATGAAGTATCTATTTAATAAGAAGGCAAAGGATAGAAAATTTGAAGAAAATGATTTAGTGTTGATGTGGAATGCAGAGGTGTCGGGGAGAAAAGCATGGTAAATTTGAAGCTCTTTGGTTGGGACCTTTTGTTGTTGTTGGAAAGAAGGGTGAGGACTCATACTATCTATAGAACATGGCTGGTGAAGATCATGAATTGCCTGTTCATGGGAAATTCTTGAAGCTTTTCTTCTCTTGAGCAACACAGAGGATTAAGGGTTGCCAGTGCATGGACAACTCTTGTGTATTCTATTTAAAATTATTTTCCATGCATAGTAGTCTAGGATTTTGTCATTTTCCATTCACTTCCATCTTGCATTCACTTTGCATTCGCTTCCACTTTGCATTCATTTCCATTCCGACTCTTTCCATTGCTCCTCACTGGTTTTTCATTTTGTCTAGTCTGCTCACCCAAGATTCTGGATCCTTGCAATGATCTGGCTATCATTCATCCCCAGATGGAGCCATTGTTAGGACTGTAAAAATCTAATGTTTTTACATATGTTTTCACTCAAATTTCCAGGTTTGGTCCTACCATATGCATTTTTCACCCATTTTTTCCATATTGTCCCATTGAATCTATTGGGTCATGCATATTTTACATTCTGGTACATATCGGCATAGGTCTCCCATTGTCTCCCCGACCCACTGCATTTTTCTGCTAATATCTTATGTTTCAGGTGTTTCAGCGTGATGACATTTGGGTCTCTCCGATCTATTTTTCTGCTGGCAAACGTTTGTTGCCTATTGGCAAGACATTTCTATTGTTTCAACAACTGTGGAGGATTCTATCAACATTTGTCTTGGCAGTTGGGCTAGTATCTTGCCAAATTCTGGATGTCTCAGGGATAGGTGCACTGTGAGTCCCTTCGACGTATGTTAAAGGTTTCGGCATTATGTCTCAATGAAGTTTTCCTATCTTGCCGAACAGTGGTAGAAAGATCTAACATATCGGTGTAGGTCTGATCCTCGATGGATGCTCTTGGCGATTTCGTCTTGTCTTGACGACTGGGGAAGCGGAATACATTATCGGCATGAGTTAATGTTTTCAAGGGGATGTCATGGCGATATCCATATGTCTCATCAATGGAATACAATGGGTTTCCCTCATGTGGCTTTCGGTATAAGGTTAAGGCTTTCGGCCTATGGTCTTAGTGATGTGAGTTTGTCTCACCAACGGTGCAAAGGTTTCCTACCAAATGACTTTCGGCTAGAGTCCTCTTATGACCTGGCAAAGATAATTTTAACAAGGGATGCTTCGGTATGAGTTGGGGCGATCGCCGTAAGGTCTCGGTGAGTGACCTTCGGTCTCGCCGATGGAAGGCGATGAAGGATTTTATTGGCAGGAGTATGAACTTTTCTCGGTGACTCAGAGTGTTTGGGGCCTTGCGATATAACAAAGTGAAGTCTATGTGAGGTCTCCCCGACATATGGAAGCTACAGCGACCTGTATGTGTGGTGTGGGCTCGTCAGTGAGAAAATCTTGAAGTCACGGTGAATTTTAGAATGTATGAAGATCTTTGATGAAGCAAGGCCTGGTCTATGAGATGTCTTTCTGAAAGTGATAGGTCATAGCGAATGTGAGAGTGAAATACAAGCACACGGGATGAAAATGAATGAATTTCCTTCGGCAGGATGATGCACTATGTCTTGTCGACTAACACTGGTGAAGTCCAGAATTTCAAAATGCAGGGCCGACATGTTTCTGCTTGGATAACCATTAATTACTAGCTCGATTGGAGCCCAATTTTTGTGCTAGGCCGACATGAGTTCTCAATTTGACATTTTCTTCAAATGCTTGTGTATAAATAAGCATTCTTGCAATTGTAATGAGGAGGCTATTTGGTTATTCGAGATACAATAGGCATTTTCTGATGGATACAGTAATATAGATTCATCAGATTGGAGATTAAGTTGCATGTTTTTAAAGTGGAGGTATTTATGAAGGTCAATTGATGTTGCTACACATTTTTGGTCTCAATTATCTGTTGAATTTGATGAAAGTATGGCTAAGCTGTCTCCAAGATGGACTCTTTCTGGTTGTTTAAATTGATATGACAAGTTTGTATTCAATTTATCAGTGCACATTTGTTGTGCTTGTGTGATTAATTGATTGGTTCTTTCAAGTAAAGACTAAATCCTTTTAGTTAATCAAAGTAATCAGAGAGATTCAATTGGATTATTCAAGTAGAGCTTCGTAGTCACAGTTTTGCATGTTTATACAAGTTAACATAATATATGCCAGATAATTTGAGTTTTCTCCAGAAAGTGTTGCTCATTTGATTTCATTTGACTCCGCATACCCAACAAGGCACTGGTCTCTGCACTTCATCATTTTGAATTCATTCATTCTCTTTACATCTTTTAAAATTGAGCATTTTAGAGTCTAGACCAGAGTATTGTTACCATTTTCAAGTTGAATTATAATTGTTCACTCCCATTTGCCATTGTGAACAAGTTTTTATAAGAAGATTGATTACAAGTTAAGTCTGCATTATTCAAAGAGGTACACCCACCCAGGTTTTGCAACACCTAAAGAGTAGAAGGTTGAATTCTTCCAACCTTGTTTGTTACCCTGAAGCGTACCAAGAGATTAGCAGCCTCTTGAGGCATCTTGCCTACGCTTTTGAGAGCTAATAGACCCAATACGACAGGGTGGGGAGCAGGCCTCATTGTGTTGAGTTTTATTTTATATTTTTAATGTACAAAGTGCTATCTTTTTGACGTAGGATTCACAAAAAATTCATATATTTTACATTATGGTTACAACGGAGTAAAATAGTTGATCTTATACACTTTATGTTAGATTCCATTGGGCATTGTTGATTATTTTTCTCTTGCTTATACTCTACATCACACAAATAATTAATTTGTTTTAACCATAATTCATCTAGGGTACTTTGTTACTAGCTACGAAAAGACCCGTAGTTTGCATCATAAACAATTGATCCAGTGGCTAAATTATGGGGTGGCCTTATATAATCATGAATTCAACTAATAGTATGCCAACATTATTATTTCCCAACTAAATACACATTAGTAATGTCATCAATTATTTAGCCATTGAACCTTATCCATAATAATATAATATTTTGATTAACTAATAAAACTTAATGATATTGGTATTATTAAATTAAATCTTTTTGAATTTAATAATAATATTATTGTTTAATTAACAACATAACTACATAATATTATTATTTACCCCACCAAAATACTTACCAAAAATAATGATGTTATCACAAAATAATTAATTGAATGTTAATAGAATTCTCTTTTAACCAGTACTTATACCTCTATATGTGTATATATATTCAACAAAGTTACTTTTTCACCAAGTATTACTTCCACACTTTATCCTTTATATACATATCCTCCTTTTAACCCATTAGGGTTAACACCCTCCTTTGCTTCCCATTATAATTTCATTTGTATTCCACAATTTATATTTACATACATGTTCATTAAATAAAATAATGATGATAAACTATAAGGTAAAAATGAGATACGATATTGTTGCCACTCAATCACTTTAATTATCACATGTAATATATCTAGCCATCTATTTAAGAAAATTATATAACAATCTAGGATTGTATTAATCACATGAGAGGTGGGGCCTTATAGACATGCATAGCATATTACTTTGTTATATAGATGGAGTTATGACATCTAATCATAAAAATGATATTCATTTTCTCGTGCGTACAATGGATGAAGCCCAATCTGATAAGCTTGTTGATAATTCTCTACATTTAATGGTTATCTCAAAAAAAATTGAAGCTCATCTTATTGTGACCTATTATTTAGAGCATGCTTTGATAATGCAAATTTATGGGTATATGAGCCCCACTACCCTTGAGAATTGTGCATGTTAGACTTCATAGATGGAAGCAGTTATCGAGGTCATATTAAAATTCTACATTTTTCCATTATTGTCGATCTTCCTCTTTCGCGAATATTGTTACTAAAACATATATTTCTTGATTTATGGCTTCTTTTATCTAGGTATACCTGGAGTGCAATGAAATAGTTACTGTTATAAACTTTATCTACCTCCTTGTAAGTCATTCCTCATTGTCACTCTCTACGACATATACCTCATGTTCTTGGAAGTGCTCTATTCTTTCAATCTTCTATAAGGTGTATTGTTCTTTGCATTCCCTAATATGGAACTATGTTATTTGCATCTGCTACAACATATACCCAATGTTGCATATGCCTTTCATAGCTACTGTGCCCACTCATGCCATTCACATTCTAATCTTCTTCCAGACTCACTGTCTGTACATCACTTTCCTTTCATGTTCCTCTCTGCCTATCGGCTTATTTTTGCGTGTTACTACACAAAACCACTAGTTTATGTTTTAATTATGCATTACTTGTTATATCTTGTTCTGACTTATGTTATGCTTTCCTTCTTGCAATTGGTACATGAGAGTGGCTAGACTTCTTTAGTCAAGTCACCTCAGACATGGAACCTCCTATGCCCCCACAACTGGTGACATGAGTGGAGCATAGGCCAACACCTAGCGTGGGGCACCATGCTGACCTATTTGAGCCCTTATCTAGGTGGAGGACAACCTATGATGATGTTATGCGAACCATTTATTTTTCTAGAGCCAAGATTGAGGAGGTCAGGGCTAGGTAGGAGTAGTCTAGAGCCACACACGAGGAGCTTAGAACTGCTTATAAGGAGCTAGGGACTAATGTATATGAGGAGCTTCGAGTCACCTGAGTTCCTTTCGAGAGTGAGTCACAAGATTTCATGTGGTTAGAACTCAACAAGTTGCAGGTAGAGCTCACTAGAGTGCAAGAGGATAGGGATTTGATAGATCAGGAGTGCATTGCAGCACTCGTACGCGAGGGAATGGCTAGAGGTGAGGTACGAGGCCTTCGAGATCAGACGAGCTCTATGAGCCACTCCCACTCCATTATCTCTTGACAAGCACTAGCACTAGACTCCGAAGAGTCTAGTAGCCTAGGCCTCACTAGATGTGCTATGGCATATCACACCACATTTTGTTACTGTGGTGATCATGTATATAAACTTTATGATCTTTTATATATATGAGAATTTTTTCTTTGTATGAGTTCTTATTTTGATTAGATGTCAATGTGATCTATTAAACAATCCTGGAAAGATTATTTAGTAAATTCCTCCATGATCTAATTTAGGTGACCTAATTAAACATTATTGTTTACTTAGATACAACATTTTATTAGGTATGACATATTAAACTAGATGCTGTAATGATCTAATTTGGAAATTAAATACATGTAATGATCTAATTTAACACCACACACATATGAGTGAATAACATGTAAAAGAAAGTAATAATTCAAGCAAATGAAAAATTACTCTACATAATTCAAGACACCAAAATATTTGTCAAGAACGAAGCAATGCAAGATTAAATAGAAAACCATCTACCTAATCTAACAACATGCTTTAACGTACATACTATTCAAAATATTGTTAAGTGTAATACTTGCGTAGATGCATAGTATTGATAGTTTCTTTGAGAGGTGTACCATCCATTTCTTTTAGTGTATATGCTACAAACCCATAACTTTCTTCAATGATATAAGGGCCTAACCAATTTAGGTTAAAATTTCCTTTTTCTTCTAGAGTTGTGTTAACATTGCATTGATTTTCATATGATACTAAATCCCCTTTGTTAAATGAACAAGGAATAACATTATCATTGTAACTATGTTGCATTATTTTGGAATAAGCTTGGAGATGTTTGAGAGCATTTATACACTATTCATCGAGCATTTCAAGTTGTTCTAACTATGTTGCTTTATACGTGTGATTGTCAATAATGCCCATGAGAGAGATTCTTAAAGAGGGAACTTATAGCTCTAAATGAATTATTGAATCAACACCATAAACAAGATTATAGGACATATTTCTTGTGGATGTTTGAATAATCATGCGATAAGCCCACAACGCATAAGATAGCTGGGTGTGCCAATCCTTATTATTTTTATTTACCATTTTTTACAAAATTTGCTCGAGTGTTTTGTTTGTTGCTTCCACTTGACCATTGGATTATGAGTGAAGCCACAATAGTGGTTTACAATTTGATAGAGGAAGGAAAACTAAGAAAAAATGACCCCATAGCAAAAAAATTGGTTTTAGGGGTTCAAATGAACCTACAAGTTTGACCAAACCAAAAAGGGGTTCAACCGAACTAGGGTTCGACCGAACCCATTAATTATTGGGCCCACATTTCCCGCCCAAAAAACAAAAGAAAAATGCATATTGAAGGGGGTTCAAATGAACTAGGGTTCGAATGAACCCCTAGGGGTTTGTACGAAGCCCCCTTATTCCTCATCCCCCCCTGAAACACAAAAAAAACCTAAATTTTTACACTTTGAAGCTCAAGTTGAAGATAAAAATGGAGGAGTCTTCACAAACCCAATTGGAATCAAGTAGTCCTCAGAATGAGCTATCCAATGAATATAATTTTAATATGTTTTGGTTTTATTATGTATTTGCTTTTTTAGTTTTATTAAACATAGGGTTTTCATTGAAAATGAAGGTCTTTGTTCTCCACATGTGGAAAAATAGCAGATTATAAAAAAAAATTGAAAAATATGAGTGCACTAGATATTGAAGTCCTTGATCCAAAAAAAATAAAAAATTGAATTTTGATATATACAAAAGAAGTTATGCATTATACAGTCACGCTATGTTTGAATTGTAATTGGTTTGACTTTGAAACTTGATTAAAGAAAAATATTCAATAAAAAACTATCTAACCAAGTGGAAGCACTAGATATCGGAGTTACAAATCTAAATTCGAAATAATTAGAATTTTAACCTTCATGAAAAAAATAAAAGTTATGCATTATACAGTGTGTGTCACTTTTTAAAAATGTTGTTTTATGAAAAAAACTAGTTTCTTAGGAGATGGAAAAATAAGTGCAATCTAATTCCAAAAAAATTGAAAAAAATATTTTTAGAATCTATAGAAAAAATGTGACGAGACTCTAGTTTGCATCATCTTCAAATTCCTCACGGTTTAGCCGCTATAGGTGTTCGAATGTGAAGATTTAGTTAAAAATGATAATTTTAGTGTCCAGTTTGGCCAAAAATTGTAAACCACTATTGTGGGATCACCCTTATGGGTAATAAGGTGTTGAATTTAGGCGATGTTGAATATGAAATATTTTCAAAAATTTCTTCACTTTTTTGTTTTTGAATGGTGTGTCCTTAATTGAAACTAACGCATAAGAAAGACCAAATTGAACAATAATGTTTTTTAGGATGAAAAGATATATTACATTAATAGTCATGAAATGAAGAGGGATTGCCTCTACCCATTTTGTGAAATAATTTATGGTCATAATTATAAACGAGTGTTTAAAGAAAGGAGGGGAAATCTTTCCAATGAGATCCAAACCCCATACTAAAAAATGGCCAAATAGGAACTTGGGCACGAAGTTAAAAAGTAGGTGTGTGAATCAAAGTATTTTTCTCTTGACATTTATGACATTTTTGAACATGGTCAAAACAATATTTTTCCAATAATATCCTATGTGAATTAATTTTTGAACTAGCGATCTTCCCCCAAAATGGCCCCCACAAGCACCCACATGAGATTCGAGTGCTATAGGAATTTCAAATTGTTTAAGGCATATAAGCAAAAGACCATCGAAGGATCATCTATATAAGACATCTGCTAGGATTATATATCTAGTGCAAGTTTCCGAATATGAGTTCTAGTTTTTTTAGTAGTTGGTTCGGGAAAGGTACCTTCTTTTAAATAATTAAATGTTGGTACATATCATTCACTAGAAACTTCAATATTGGCAACCAATTCTTCTTTCACCATTTCATCTATTGATGGTTTTGTGAGAGTGTGAACAATAAATGTGAAATCCATGGAAGGATCTTCAAGAGAGACAAGAGAAGAAGCACTTGCCATTACATTTGCATGTTGATTATCCTTTCATGGAAAATTATCAATGGTGTAAGATTCAAAACGTTCTAGAAATGTCATTGTGAGATTTTTATATTGGGATAACTTATCATGTTTTGCTTGATAAGACCCATTAATCTACTTAATGACTAATTGGGAATTATTGAACATATGAATGTGTTGAACACCTAAGGATAAGGTTACACGTATTGCAACAATAATGGCTAGATATTCCACAGTGTTGTTTGTACATAGGAAGTTTAGATAGAATCAACATAAGGGAATTGGCGTTCCTGAAGGTGGAATCAATATAACCCCTACTCCAGAGCCAATTTGACACTTAGAACCATCAAAATATAGCTCTCATATTTTATTGTCATCTATTTTCAACACATTCTCATTAATGAATGAGTCATGATTGGGAAATACTAATGGTGAAGAAGCATCAGCTAAATGGTTGATCAACGCTTGACCTTTAATTGCTTTTTTGTGGCACAAATTTAAGGTCAAATTCAGTTAACAACATAACCCATTTAGCCAAGCGTCCTGATAGGTCTGTTTTAGCAAAAATGTGTTTTAGAGGATCAAATTTTGTAACAACATGCACTTCTACATTTAATAAATAATCTTAATTTACTAATAGCAAACACAAGAGCCAAACATTAATTTTTTATTATTGTATCAAGTTTCATAATCAGTCAATGTTTGACTAATGTATTAAACAAGATGTTCTTTTTCATTATCATCTTGTTGGGCCAATAATGTAGCCAAAGCATGGGTTGATGTTGATATGTAAAGGATGAAGCATTTTCCTTGGACAATGGGTTGTAGGACAAGAGAATTAGCTAGATATATTTCAAACTTTCAAAACCTTTTTGACAATCCTCATTCCATCTAAATTCCAATTCCTTCTTAAGGAGCTAGGTAAAAGGAAGAATCTAATCTACCAATGATGCAACAAATCGACTGATAACTTGAATCTTTCCTTGTAAGATATGCAATTGAGAAATGTTCCTATGAGGTGGCATATTTATTATCGCATCAATCTTTTTTGTTTCCACCTCAATGCCTCTATATGACACTATAAAATCCAAAAAAATTCCACTATCCACTCCAAAAACACATTTCTTCATATTTAACCTCATATTATACTTACGAATTATTTCAAAGATTTACCGAAGGATTTTGAAATGGTCTTGACGAGTTATAGATTTTACCAAAATATCATCAACATAGTCTTCCAAGATCTTATGTATGAAATCATGAAATATTAATGTCATAGCTCTTTGATATGTTGCTCTAGCATTTTTTAATCCAAAAGGCATAACAACCCAACAAAATTTTCCCCAAGGTGTAGTAAAAGTTGTCTTTTATTGATATTGGGGGTTAATAAAGATTTGATTATATCCTAATAAAACATATATGAATAATAATAAGGCATGTCCCATGATTGAATCCACTATCATGTCAATATTAAGAAGGGGAAAATCATCTTTTAAAGATGCTTTGTTAAGGTCATGGAAATCCTTACACATCCTAATACGATTATTGGGTTTTTCCACTACTACAATGTTGAATATCCAAGGTGAATAATCAATAGGGCATATGAAGCCCACACCTAAGAGCTTTTCAATTTCAGCCTTAACCAATAAAGCTATCTTAGGATTCATCTTGTGTATCTTTTTTCTTATTGATTTATCATCATTTTCAAGGATAATATTGTGCATAATTATCTTAGGATCAATACTCGACATATCTGAATAAGTCCAAGAAAAAATCTTAGGAAAGTCATGTAATAACTTTGCATGATCTTCTTGTTCATCATCATCAAGGAACTTTCCTATTTGAATCACCTTCTCTTCATTAGATGTATCCATTTGTATGTTTATAGTATCTCCCACAAGTAATGTACTTTGACTTGGAACCTTAGGGAATTGTTGATTTTTGCCTTGTTCGGTATCACTTGATTTGATTTCTTCTCCAAAGTATCCCTTAGTATTTAAACAATAGGTGAATATTTTATTGTGATGGTAATTTGGTAAACATCATAAAATCCCAAAATTTATGCCAAAGACTCATCAGTTTGAAAGTTATCCATTGACATGTTAGTACTTGTTGTATCTATTAATTCAGGATGCATCAAATTGAGGGTTGTCTTAGAAGAATCTTGCATGATAACATTGCTATTAAGTGAAGGCTTTTCAATGCTTTCATTATCTTTGAAGGGCAATATCCAAGACCTCTTGTTGTCTCTTGTATGTTAGGCTCTATGTGAACTCTAGTGCTTTGCTCTTTCATTCCACATCCTTTTCCATTATAACCAAATTATTTTAATAGTTGATAGCCTTTTCCATAAAGAGCCTCCATTTCTTTAATAGATGGAGGTTTCTCATGATCTATCTCATCATAGGTGGATGTGTAAGTTGTATCTTCTTCTTTACTAGAAGTTGTGGATTCACATGCTTTTGATGACTACGCTATAGATTGTGTTGATAGATCTCAATTGTTTCTTTTCCTTTTTTGGATGTTGTTGTTGTGATTTTGTATTCAACCATAAAGGTAGGTGTGAAATTCAATTAACCCTAATCATCTTCTAACAATTTTGATACTGGCGAAAGACACTCCTCTTTGTATTCTTCTTGCAAATTGTAAATGAAAATAGAATTTCCATCCAATTGACAAATAAATATTTATTTGTCTTTTATGTGATAAGTGAGATTTTGGAGGCTTTCACTTGATATTTTGGAGGCTTTTCCTAGTAAAAGACAATTAATTTACAATTAAATGACAACTGAAAGTTATTTTCTGATGACTCCATAACCATTAAACGATAGTTGAAAGTTGTTTTCCAATGACTCAATAACCATTGAACAACACTATATGTAGCCTATCAACTAAAAATATAATCAGTGTAAATACTAGCACTTGCACTTAAAGGAGGTTCAAGGATTATGCCAGAAGAAAACTATATGTATGTTAATATGTTAGAGGGTACGTGTTTGTGCATGGGTGTGTATGGATGCCATGTGCTGCAAATTCTAATTGTATGTGGTAGGATTAAACAATTAATAATAAGTGCTAAATAATGGAATAAAATAAACTTAGAAAAATTTAGATTTTTTCCTTAAAAAAATAAGTATTATCTAATTTTGAAATACTTCCATACAAATTTATAACATAAAGCAATGCAAATGAAAAAAAAAATTGCTATCAAATTGACAAAACATATTGCAATGGAAATAGAATGTTCCCATCCAATTGGAAAATCAATATTTATCTGGATTTTACTATATTTTTTGAAGTAAAAACAAAAATAAAAGTAAAAATTTAAATATAGAAGTAAAATAATTTCTGAAATAAAAATAAAATAAATAATATAATAAAATAAATACTTCTTTAAAGATAAATTAAAATTTATGTATTCATGTGACAAATAAAATAATTCTTTTAAGTGTAAAAATAGGTAAGAATGATATCTGAATGAATTTTTTATTTTACTTTTATAAACTAGGATATATTAGAAACAAAAGCCAGTTCCAACAGTGGATATCATGATATTCCGCGTATTTGGCGACATTACATGGAAATAATACGTTCAAACCAGCTTCAAAAGCCTTTCCAAAGTCTGTCCAGAAAAAACATACACACTGTTCAATAA
The DNA here is from genome assembly GCA_007258455.2 of Sequoia sempervirens. NCBI lineage: Eukaryota > Viridiplantae > Streptophyta > Pinopsida > Cupressales > Cupressaceae > Sequoia > Sequoia sempervirens. The sequence continues at coordinate 14,236 of VDFB02179529.1, forward strand.
TCCTTGGCATTAAGCTGAAGCAGATTGTTTATTTGAGCTGAAGCAGATTGTTTATTTGTGCTTAACATGAAGCTTATTCTGCAATCGAAATATTAAAGAAATCAGAGTAGTTCAACTGTGTAAAGCCAGAGCTATTTCCGATATAGATGATGGGAAAGGCGAGGCACTGCCCTTGGCATTGTCAAGCCAATCCCTTCATTCATGTCAATGACTCTTCCATCTGGAACAAACCAATCAAAGCTCTGCAACAAACTTGCGAGAGTTGTTTGCACCATACACATTGCCAAAGAAGCACCAGGACACCCTCTTCTCCCTGCCCCAAATGGGATCATCTCAAACTCCTTCTCTGTAATTTGGATGTTGTCTATCTCTCTGTCCTTCTCCATAAAACGTTCTGGTTTAAAATCCAACGGTTTATTCCACACTTTTGGGTCCCTATGAATTGCCCATGCATTTACCATCAGCATTGTTCCTGCAGGAATATGATAGCCTCCCACTGTGCAAGCCTCTATAGATTTGTGTGGAATCAGCAAAGGCCCTGGTGGATAAAGACGCAGAGTCTCTTTCACTATTGCTTGCAGGTATGTTAACTGGGGTATATCTGACTCCTCCACTAGTCTCTTCCGTCCAACTTTAAAATCAAGTTCCTCCTGCGCCTTCCTCATTACATGGGGATGTTGCAATAACAATGACAATGCCCACTCCAGGGAAACTGAAGATGTATCAGAGCCTGCACTAAACATAACCTGCAAAGCTATACATATTAATAACAGGAAAAAGAGATACAATCAAACCTTGCAAAAAGCTAATTTGATTGTCTTATATTGACCATTCGAGTGATCTTTTGGGCAGGGATGTCATGAAAAAGGCTCAGACAAATTCACAGCCAGCAATTTATTGTCGGAAAATTTACTATTGTGGAAAAATTCACCATCATTATAAATTCACCTCGTAAATTTTTTTGTGACGGTGAATTACTGGTGGTGAATTTTCCGTAGGATGAATTTGTCATGGCTATTAATTTTCCTGCGATGAATTGTTAACGGTAAATTTTCTAACAGTGAATTTTCCTAGAACCCATGAAAAATCATATATGTTTATCCATGCTGCTAACATTTTGCTCTACCAAACTGTTATCAAAATTCAAGAGGTTTTCAGACCCTCACTTCTAAACACTGGATGGATGGCTTGAAGAATTCGAGGGCCTTTAGGGCATTTATGTCTTGATCAAAGACAGGGGCTTTGCAGGGATAGATTGATGTCGGAAGAGTGTATTTATACCTTGGTCCAACGGAGGGGCTTTGTCCTAGACTGATGCCAGGTTGTCTCTCAACTCCTCTTCTAAATCAATAGGTCTATGAAAAAACTATTTGTCATAGTTAAATTTCAAATCTCATAGCAAAGTTGGCAAGTTAGTATTTGGGACACAATTGCAGTAAGATGATCCTTCCTCTTAGGCATACATAAATTCGTCAGCAATTTAATGAAGGAACGACGGAGTCATGGAAAATTCACCCGCAGAAAATTCACTGTGGTCAAGTAAAATTCACCACTGTGAATTGTTGGCGGTAAATTTTACTTGACAACGGTGAATTTTCCTTTAGTGAATTGCTGACGATGAATTTTCCTAGAACCCTCCCCTTAATATTACCCATCTTTTATTTAGACCAATACTTACTATGAAGCATATTGATGATGGTAAGAAATGATTGGAGAGGTTTTAGCTCAAGAAATGTATTTACGTATAAATATTTACAAAATTTATCACATTAGAAGATATTCACCAGTCATTCACATTGCTACTGGTTCCAACATCATACTTACATTATCTCTGCAAGCCAAAGGGCTAGTAAATAAGGCAAAAATTTGATAAATAAATAAAAAATTAAGGGCAGGTTTTCATGCGGTTGCTTAGTTTATTTTGGTTAGCAGTCACTGCTCAATTTATTCAGGAATTAATTGAGAAAAATTTTTATGGTGCCACGTCTTATTTTCAGCCCTCCTCTTTTTCACAGCTTATTTTCAACTCTTAAACAATAGCTACTCCTTTAAAATAGAGAAAGATTTCAAATGATCCTTTTCCCATAATTAAAAATTTGCGTGGGAAAACTCCAACGGCTCAAATTTAAACAGAAAACACACTTAAACAGTTGCATAGAAACATAAGATAAACACTCAAGAATTCGGTGACAGTTGAAAATGGTCAATTCATATTCCATTGAATGGTTGAGTTATTTTTGGGGATTGCTCTCCTATTAAATATCTTTTGGGTTCTATTGCTTACTTATTTATTGCTGCTGATCTATTTTCTCTGCCGGCTGGTTTCTTTTAACTGTCTTCTATATCTTCCATGCAAAACATAATTGGTGTTAGGTGCAGAGTTCTGCATCAGCAGTTATGACCAAATTTGAAGGCAAGAAATATGAAACACAAGCTTCATGTGGCATTATTGCAACTAGGCTATCATGTTCATTAGGTTGGTAACTAATTAATCAGATGTCATTAGAGGCAGTTTCTACGAGTCCTAATATAAATCAAACAGCTGAGTCTCCAGACTGTCCTAAGTATCTAAAATATCTACATAAGAAATTGTAAACCAAGAATGTCAAAAACTGGAAAAGTAAAAGCACTTACAATAGCAGTTGCTTTAATAAATGCATCTTTTGATAAGTAGGAGGTATTTTTCCACAGCGTGTCAAATTATGATATTGCTATCAGGATGCATCTTTGTCAGGAATTGCTTCACCATTCTTCTCTGCCTGTGAGATCACCACATCAACAAAGTCCTCCATCTCTCCCCCGTCTTTTAATCCTTTCTCCCTGTGCTTCTCGACAATTCGCTGGAGATACAAGTCTAATTTCTTTTGTACCTTCTTCATAGCCTTCTCATATCCTTGCAAATCAAACCACTTCAACCAGGGAATATAATCCCCAATATCAATTACTCCATGAAGCATAAAGGATTCTTCGATCAGGTGGGTAATTAAATCTACCGAAACCCCTGATTCCTCTCCGAAGTACTTCTCATTTATAATCATAGTCATCAGAATTTTGAAAGTCAATCTGGACAAAACGCTTCTCATGTTAACAATACTCTGCAACTGTGCCTGCTGAAACAAAGAATTTACTGCTGCATAAATTTCTTGCCTTCTCTTGGTTCCCGAAGCTTGGATTCTTTTGGAAGATAGAAGCTCAAGTACACAGATTTTTCTAGCGTTTCGCCAATAGGGGCCATAAGGAGCCCAACCCAGCATAGAATAATTGTAACCCAAATGCTGACCTTGTGAAAGAGAAGGGCGAGATGCAAAAGACTTGTCATTTACTGTAAAAGATTCTTTGGCTAAAGCCGAAGAACTTATCACTAAAACAGGGCAGCTACCAAATTTTAGATGCATAATAGGCCCATAGAGTGTTGAGAGTGAACTTAGAATCTGGTGAATTGGCCTGGTTTTATCTATGAGAAGATGAAAGTGGCCAATTACAGGAATAGCTCTGGGGCCTGGAGGGAGATGGGTCCTATAATTTCTATGGCGTTTTAGTAGAATTGTTGCCACAAGAAACATTGTGGTAGCTCCTACCAACAGAACAGACATCATAGAAGTTGATATGTCTGTGAATAGTTCCATTGCTTGAACTTCTTTGTTTTCTAAATTTTATGTTGCATATAACTATATATATTGAATCTTGGGCTGGATTTTCTGCACTACATCCTTGAAAAATCAAGAGAGAGTATGAACACAGTCTGAGGGATAAGGTAGCTACGTGTTGCCAAGTGGCCCCAATTAAAACACTTGGACAAAACTATCTAGATTTCGTGACTGGGCAGTATTGTATTCAAGAAAAGCCTATTTCTAGATTTTTAATATTAATATTATATCCATGCTTGCAATTATGTAATTTAAGGTTATTTGAAGGGAAATATTTTTTAACATGTATTGGAGAATGAAATTTTATCATGTCATTATGTTGACGTTTCACGTGGTTTTTTTTTTTTTTTTTAACAAGTGTCTAGATTGTCATTTATAAAATAATAGTACACATATTCATAAAAAAAAATGTGGGTGGAGAAAGTCGCATTCTTAGTGTCCACACATGGTTACAATCTAGAGCATGAAAACATAGAAGCAAATACAAGGCCGCTAAGTGGCTAAAGCAATAGGAGAAGGGGGAGGAGAAGGATTCTCGTCCCCTAGTTTGTTCTATAATTAGCAAGGTCCAAGGTGTCTACAAAAGGGTCCCACCCCTCGATTTTTTTTATCTATATCTTTATCTAAATCTCTCCTTCTTTTATGGCACAAGTAAGCAAAATAGCAAGAGCTAGCCAAGGAAATTTAGTTGGAAGTACCACCAATAGGCCACACAAAGCTTCCTCTCATAGGCAGTAGAGAAACAAAGCATCAAAGAGTAGGCCTTGATCAACCCCACTAACCATGATCCCTTCTTGCAACTGGGAAAGAAGCCTAGGAGCAAGCTTTTCAAGTACCATGAGCAAAGAGGCTCCATTCACAATGGTGCTGGCAAGAAGGCAAGTGGCCCTTGGAGGAAGAGGGAGATGAGGAAACTTTGGCTACTATACAAGTTGGGCATTTCCCTAGTGGTCAAGGAACACATGTAAATGAGCCACCTCAAGTGCAACTTTGTTGCTTGCACCTGAATTTGTAATAAAACATTGGAATAAACCATAATTATGAAAAAAATGTCAATCAACAAAACAATTGAAAAAATTAGTTGAATTTCTATCTTTCCAAATGCTAAAGAGAATCTCCACACTAAAATCATGCCAAATCTTGTTGAATTTGTGAGGGATGCAAGACTAATCCCCTAAAAGAAACATATGCCATGAAAAAAATTACGGTTTGAAGGGCTTGATAAAATTGTGAATCTAGGTCCAAACATTTTGGGCTTTGGGAATAAACCAAAATAGGTGCTTGAAAGACTCCAGCTACCCATAAAATTGGCAATAGGGGTCGAGAAATCCTAAATGGGATAACTTGGAGCCAATGGGAAGACCTTAGAAAAAATACAGTATACAAAGTGAGCCAATTAGGGCTCTAGAATAGCCAACCAAATGGTGTGGAATCTATGTTGCTAAATAGAAACTGGTGACTACAAATACCACCATAGATTTGAAGTGGGAACCATGGGCAAGTGGGGGAGAGAGCCAAAGATATCCAAGCCTTGGTTTGTAATTTCAAAAAGTGATGTTTGCACCCGACTTCCAATCTTTTCACCAAGGTTTATAAGAATTGATACCATTTTTGTGAATCATATGAGTCAAAATTTCCCTCATGACTATATCAAAAGTTTCATGATCTTGATTAGAAAGGTGAAAATTGGATTTAGCTTCATTCCATGATAGAAGATTCATGATAGCTCTAAAGAAAAGGTCTTGACGAGTTCTAACTCCTTTCTGGTGAAATATCAAAGCATGAACCCAAGGTAGCTTTGCCAAAGGGTGATCATGAGCTTGTAAAATGGGGGAACACCAGATATTTTGCTAATTTTAATGGAAATCCGATTAGGGAATTCAAAACCATTCCAAAGAAGCCAAGGCTTCCCATACTCTTAAAATACTTTTTACCATAAAAGTCCCTTAGATCTATGTTGAATGTTTCATGGTGAGAAGCATTTGAAACCTAATCCCCTTCCAAGTAGGTTGTCTAGTAGGATGACTAGAAGTGACACAAATTCACATGAGTAATTTCTACGCTTCATTTCCCTGAAGGGCATAGATGATCCACTTAGCACAAAGAGTCAAACCCTAAAACTGGGTAGTTAAAAGCCACAATCCTCTAGAATCCTAGGGAAGGTAGAAAAATTCCCAGGCCACCCTATCAAATCCCTTGTGATTATTTGAAGAAGCTTGTCTAGTTTCATGTAAGAGGCCTTAGAAGGAGTTTGATATGAACCATAATAAACATGACTGGCTACAAGAATCCTAGAACAAACCTAAACTTTATCAATTAGGGAGAGGGGCTTGGTGATCTAGTAAGGCATCTTTTTTTCTATTCTAGCGAGAACAACTTGTCATAAAATGCCTAGGATGCTTGGAAAGCAAAGGGGATGCCCAAAAATATGAAGAATTCTCCATGACCAATCCATTTACAATCATAGGAGTTGAGCTAGGAAGGCATAGGGAGGAAGGACTATCTACAACACTGTGTCTTATACATATTGAATGGTAGATCCAGAAGCTTTGCAAAAAAAAAAGGGCACTTGAGGGCTTGTTTAATATTTTTCTCTCATTCTAAGAGTGTGAGAAAATAATGTTTTGCAAAGTGGCCATTGATACGTTGAGTTAAGGAATGAGGTAGGGATATATCTTTAACAAGCCCTTGAGACACTAAGTGAGTCAGAAGGTAACCAAATCCTTTAACGTTCACAGAGAGTTGGAGCTAAGATACAACCTTGGTGAATGGACCTAAAAAGCCCAAAGGCACTAGATTGTTGACCATTAATAGTAATTCAAACCGAGGCATTTGCAAAGAGTATGATAACTAATTGAATGAAGCAAAGCCCAAATCCTAGAGCTTGAAGCATGACTAGGATAAATGGCCATTCAATATGGTCATAGGTCTTAGCAAAATAATTTTTGAGGAATAAAACCTTCTGATGAGAGCTTGCCTAGCCCATTCCATACCTTCACAAATTACAATTATATTATCTAAAATATATCTAGATTTAATGAAACCAATTTTCTCAAGCCTCACAATTTGAAGGAGGTGACACAATTTCAAAGCTAAGGTTTTGGAAATCATATTATAAGCTCGACATTGAGCAAGGTGATAGGTCTCCAATTACAAATATCCTTTAGGTCTTCAAAATTAGGTATGAATTTAATATTTTCTTTGTTGATAAATTCTCGATAAATTCTCGTAACGATTTGGATTGGAAGGCTTCAAGTTAGATGTTGTGTAGGGCCTCTCCAACACAATCTCGAAGGACCTTATAAAATTCATAAGAGAAGCCATCAAAGTTGGGGCCCTTGTCATTGACCATGGTATGAACAACCTTATTGAGGTCAACAATGGAAAGAAATTGATCACAAAAGGCTTCTTGAGTGGAAGAAAGCCAACACAAAACAACTTGGAAATAATCTAATAAGGCCTGGTCACATTTAAGAGAATTTTCCTAAGCTGTGAAACCTTGCTCATAATTCTTAGCAAAATCTTGGAGAATATCTTGAAGTTCGTTCAGAATAGTCTACCCATTTTTTATCTAGTTGATGCCATGTGAAGTGTGGTGGTGAGCTTGGAAAATTTCCTTGAAATATCTATCCCCAATCTTAAGTCAATGTAGTATGTGTTGTTTGCACTTGAGATTTCCCACCACTTTTGGAACGTGCTTGTTACCAAACAAAAAGGCCTCGGTGGCTAATTTAAAACCCACACATGTTACCTATTTTGGTTTATGGATTTGGTCAACTAGACTTGTGATTTAGCCCAAATTGCACGCTGCTTAATGTTTGGAACACGAAGCACTCCCACCAACCAACCTTGAATATTTTGGGCACAAGTGGGTAGAAAATTTAATGAGTATAGAGGCAGTGTTTCATTAAATCTTGTAATAGATCCAAGTCTCTTTCTAGTTAGATTTGTTATGTCAAATCAAAAATTGTCCACGTGGACTAGGTTTAAATTTGTTAAAAATCTAGAAGCGTCCATGAATAATATATTCAAATTTTATAGTATGGATAGAAATGTCTAATGGATGTAAGGGTCTATCGTTTGTAAGGAGTTGGTTAAGAGTTTAGAAGGCAAAAAGGACAATTTCTCTTCCATGAATGTAACATGGTGGGAAAACATTGTATCTATGAATTGAGTCTTGTTATATCTAAACTTATAGATTGTAATTTGTTTTATTTTCTTTTATAAAATATAATTTTTGAGTTTAGTATATTTTAATTTATATTATTATGAGTTATTATCTAGTTGTGTCGAAAAATAAATATTTTTTTGTAATTTCATATTATATGACAATTTTCTTTTAGCTTGATAAATTAAATGTCTTAGTTCTAATATGATGATATCAAATTATGGTTATGTTAGCAAAATTATTCTATCTACGGTTTTTTGAGTCTAATTTTCCTAGATGACAATGTTGTATGAAGACATTGTGTGATGCAATGGCGTCCCACAAAAATCCATGATACAAACGACCATTGAAATGTTACGTTCCCAAGAATTTTGAAATGTAATGTTCCTGTTGCCAGTTACAATCAACACACACACCCGAGTTGTACTTTTTGAAATAAGGAAAGTCTTTCCTTGGTAGGAGGAAAAAGCCTAGAATTTTCACATTTTGATTGATACACACAAATTTTTTCTTTTAGCTCTAAAACTCTTGAAGTTTTCAAGCTTTCATCTCAACACAACATTCTCTTGGCTCTTGCATGTCATTTTCCTTATGGTGAAATTCTAAGGAGCAATCTTGTTGTGGCTTTGGAATGAGATTGATCCTCTAGATACACCAAGCCACAAGGACTCTCTCCAAGAATAATCTCTTGTATATGTCCATCATGAACTCATGTCCATATCCAAGTGAAGGCTCCTTGGGATTCTTACTGAAACCTCGAAAGAGTAAATATCTCAAAAATGCCTGATCCAAGTCTCCAAGTATCTATGAGCACCTTCAATTGATCAATCATTTTAAAGCTATAAATACAACATAACACTCTCATGAAGCTCCCAAGAACATGACCAATATACTCAATATCAAGAGAACTATCCAAACCACTATCAAAGCTCCAACTATAGAATCAAGATCATATCATGAGACCATGATCTAATTATATCATGCCAATATCTAATTTTCAATCAAGAGTCCAAAATGACATAACATCAAAACATCCTCTCAACCAAGTATCACCTATCAAAACAAAAATTCATAAACCTAACACCTTAACCAAATAATCCAAGGGTCCTCCATGGCCAACTAAGATGTCAACATCTCTAATCACATGAAGATAACCATCTCTTGAAAATGAAATTAAAAAATGTCAATGAACTCTCACTATAGCATTTAGAGGATTCAAGAGCTCCTTCATGAGACTAAAAACCAAGTTACAAAATATCATTCATCAATACTAAAGCTTCCATTGAGACATGATATCAATCTCTCCATGAAATCATGATAACTATCTCCTAAATAAAGATCACCTATGGTCCACACACACTCAAGTACAATACCAACAACTCAAGAGAATAAGGTAGAAGAAGTTCTCCAAGCAAAGAAGACACAACCACCACCATCAAAATCTCCCACCATATAGTGTAACGAAGATATCCATAAAATTATGATCTAAACAACATGCTATAAGTCTCAATAATTGACTAACCTAGACACTCTCATCATTCATCCTCTCATCCCAATACAACATACCAATGCATAACTTACCATAGACACGTCCAACTAATTGAATTCACGACAATATAAATAATTCACATATGAGTCATCTTACTACAACCAAATGGATGACCAACCCGCATAACTACATAAGTCATATACCATCAATCAATGGAACATGTAAACTTACCATCACATCAATAGCCTACAACTAAGATAAACAAGAAGATAAAATATAAATCTCAAGACTCAAACAATCGATCACCTGTAGAACTAATTTTGCAAATAAATCCACAATTAAGAACCATATTCAAGGAATCAAACAAGAATACAAGAGATAAGAAAAACCTTCTAACATTGAACCACACAACCACCCATCAACCACATACATAACCATATCATGTCAATGCTCAAGTGCACATATACATCAATGATACCGTAATCACCACCTTCAACACACCTATACTCAAATCTTACCATCAAAGACTCCAAGTTTCATACATGCATCAACTATATTCCAAAATAAAAGACAACCTATCTACCTATCACCATCAAAATCTAAACTTTGAAAAAACATGTAAACCTATATCAAGAGGCACCAAATATGATTATAAAAATGTATCATCATGTAGATATCATAAAAACATGCACTCCCATAATTTTTTACTCACAATTTCTTCTTGATGCTCATGTAATCACACCTTGAATCTTAGGCTCATACAAGTTCCCAAACAAGTAAAATCCCCTCTATACTCTTCCAAGTAAAATAGCACCTAATCCACTAAGTAGTATGCTATAAATTTTCTCCATCGCTTATTCAAAATTAAAAAAAAAATGTATGCAAAAGTTATGACCTAGTAGGTGTTTGAAAGGAATGCTTGGCTTCATGGTACCATATTTTAATAAAAATGTCAAAATATTGAAACCAAATCTATACCAGTACATAATGATCAAAGAGAGCCTTTTGATGACTTTGAAAGTTAAAAATTAGATGTAATATGGATGCAAGTTGTGTCCCTTGAAAGAGAAGTCATCTAATAGGCTAAAGGGGGGTCAAAGTCTAATTGCACAACTAATGTTGATGTTAGATAATATTAGTGAGTAGTACTTAGGAAATTATATACATGACAGGGATGATATAGTCACATACAAATGAGTCTCTATTAGTGCCAATGGAAGAATCCAAAACATGGTTCAATTCTATTTAATTTTTTTACTCTTCATTTTAAAAGTTCATAGGGGGCTATGAATTGGCCCCCACCTAATCAGAGGTTGGGACAAAGGGTCTAAGGACCTATCTGTTATAGCTTACCAACCAAGGTAGACTAGTGCCAACAAGGACTAATAGCCTTGAAAAATGTGGTATTCTAGTCATCAATAATAACTATCATTGTCATACCAAGAGGGTACAAGGTCTGAAAACACCCTGACCTCCCTCCATTAATAATACTTTTAGGTGTAGGTGTAACTCCACATTATATCCCTTTTATGTATCCAACAAATTTTTAAATTTCCTTTGTAAACTTTTGTTAAGAAAGCATCTTGGAGATTAATGTGTTTTTGTATATGGCTATGATGATGCATTTCCTTTACTAAACCTTATGCATTTATATAACAAGTGGGAGAATGTCAGGAATAGGGTGTCGTACACGTTGCACAATAAATAATTATTTAATTATGTAAAATAAATATTTATTTATGGTGCATCTTTAGGAGATGTTTTAAGTCACATTAGATATTTATTTGGGCCCCCTTATAAATTTGTATGTAACATTAGTTAGATATTTTGTGTATGTTGCACATAGAAAAAATATTTAATATTGGAAAACTTAGTACAAAAAATAAATTTTGGGTTCAACGGTTTTTTGTGCTCATATTTTTTGAGGTACATGGTTTTATCTTACCACTTGGTTGTGTGTGAGATTGATTCTATTAAAGAAAGTATATTTTTAATAGTTGAGGTTGGCTAGTTGGTTATTTTGCTTGCTTGTCATTGTATTTATCTCTCTTTTGATGAGTGTATATGTGAAACATGGAATGGGATGTGTGGATACATGCTTGTACACATGAAGGATGCATTAGAGGAGACTAATATTTTAGAAGTATTCATGGAGACTTAGTAAGTGTATTATAATATTTTTTTTTGCTAAATAATGTACTGAGTGTAGATATTTTTGGAGGTTGGGTTTTTCCCTCTTGAGGTTTTTCTTAGGGTATAACTTGTGTTATCTTCTAGTATGTATTTTATCTTTGCATTATGGCTCTTATGTAAGCTTATATGCATACTTTTATTTGATGGGGTTATGTAGGAAATGGTTTAATCATCTTGTATTATTTTTCTAACAAGTCATATCATATCAATTGTTGTGATTGAGGTAATTGAGAGATCTATATTTTGGTTTAACCCTTGTATGAGGAGATTTGATGCATAGTTGAATCCATGACAATGGTGAAGAAGTTTTGGATATTCCAAGATATGGGATATGATATTCATGTTGAAATATGAAAATTTGGGCTTTTAGAGTTTATATATTTATGATTATTATTTATATAATTGGGGTTTGAAAATAAGTTGCAAAGACGGTTTTCCTAGGTGTTCACCATGAAGGTTTTATGGGGAAAGTTTCATGATGAATCCCTAGGACAAAACATACACCACCATTGGATGCAATTGGGTAAAGAGATAAAAATGACATAAAATTCAACATATTTTTTCTACTAGCTTGGCCTCAGGGAAAAATATTCCCTACCCCCTACCATAGCATTTGGCTATAAACCTATAGCTACATCACAAGAAGAATGAGATGATATGGATAGAAAAGAAAAGGATCCTATTTGATTGAGTTTGGTTAGTACAGTCTTGCTAAATGTGCATGAAGAGACTATTACAATGAATCTTTAGAAGAATCTTGGAGAAATTTACCATGATAAATTCATAGTGAATAAGATTTTCCTAAGAAATAAGTTTTATAACCTCAAGATGGAGGATGGTGGATCTGTGGTTGAACATTTAAATTTTCCTTGAATATAATAGTTACCAAGTTGCACTTTATGGGAGTAAAAATGGAAGAGGAGAATTGATGTATGATTTTGTTATGTTAGTTTCCAAATTCATGGGACCACCTTGTTATGGCCATTGGGAGCACTACCACCAACATCAAGATTAATGAAGTAGTTGCATTTTTTCTTTCAAAAGAAAGAGAAGGAAGAGTTCTAATCCAATTAAAGAGCCCCTAGTAGCTTTTGGAATATCTAGAGAAAAGGGAAAGAAAAAATACAAGAAACAAGATAATTCTATATATAAATCTTATGGAAGATGAAAATCTCTTGGTGAGTTCAACATGAAATATTAAAATTGGAACAAAATTGGACATGTCTAAGAAGACATTGTAAAGAGGAGAAGAAGAAAAAAGGGTATATTCTAATGATGAGTTTGAGAGATCCTCGGAAGATGGTCATTCTTTTGTCCTTTGCTACTCATACATTAGAAGGTGCATGGTTGATATACTTTTTTGTCTCTTTCCACATGACCTCACATTGGGTTTGATTTATAGAATATGAATAATATGCTGGTGGGAAGGTGTGCCTGAGAGATTATTCTCATTTGAATATTGTTGGTCATAGTGATGCAAGAGCATCTAGGGGTACTAGCAATCTTGCATCACAAAAAATAATGCTATTTTATCTTGGTTTATTTTCAATAATGGCTTAAAGGCTAGGTGAATAAATATTTTGATTTGCAACTTGTTAATTTTCCTTGGGATGAAATTGTAATTCTAATTTTGGTGGGAATTATACATTTATATATATTTTCTAAGGTAAAATTGGGAAAATACCCCTCTTGAGCATCTAAATTCTTGGTGGGGACCATTTTGGGTGCATGTGCTTGTATGATCAATTGCATTCTTTGCATGTAATTTCATTTTTGTGTCACAATCTTTGCATGTTGTTGCATGATCATATTTGGAGCCGACGAGGCCACCGGGAGTCAAAGAAGGTGTCTTGATTGACCAAGATGATTGGCCAAAATTTAGGTGCCCATGTGAAGGTGGTGAAGGCAATGAATTATTTTATATTTTATTTTATTATCTCTCCACAAGTTGGGAATTAGAATTCTTGGTGGTTTATGGAGGTTGTTTTGGGAAACCAATGGTGGTTTCTTCTCACACAAATTCTATTTAATGATGCTTGCTCATTTGGAGAGGGGGGGATTTTGGAGAAGTTGTGGTTGCATACCTAGATGCTGTC
>VDFB02179529.1:27928-41291 GCA_007258455.2 Sequoia sempervirens
GCACAAAGTTCAGAAGGAGTGTGAATCAAATTATTATTCTCTTGACATTAATTATGACATTTTTAACATGATTAAAATAATTTATTTTTCCATATTTCACCAATAGTATCCTATGCAAATTAATTTTTGAACTAGCGATCTTCCCCCAAAATGGACCCCACAAGCACCCACATGAGCTTCCTCAAGGGCTATAGGAATTTCATATTGTTTAAGGCATATATGTAAAAGACCATTGAAGGATCATCTATATAAGACATTTGCTAGGATTATATATCTAGTTGCAAGTTTCCAAATACAGGTTCTAATTTTTTTAGTAGTTGGTTTAGGAAAGGTACCTTCTTTTAAATAATTAAATATTGGTGTGTATCATTAACTAGAAACTTCAATATTGACAACCAATGCTTCTTTCACAATTTTATCTATTGACAGTTTTGTGAGAGTGTGAACAATAAATGTGAAATACGTGGAAGGATCTTCGAGAGAGACAAGAGAAGAAGCACTTGCCATTACATTTGCATGTTGATTATCCTTTCATAGTGTAGACACCTAAATTTGGTCACTTGAGTTTGGTCAAAATTATCCTTTTTCATCTAAATATCCTCTTATCTACATTAATTAAATAATATTGCTATTATTTAATTAATACCCCTAAATTCTTCTAAATCCCCAAGTTATTTAGTTAAATAATTAAATACCTTATCCTTTATTCCCCTTTTCCACAAAGAATTTCATAAATAATACATTTATTTAATTCCTCACATGTCACATCCTCCATCACTTTTTCTTAATCCTAATCCACCTCATAATCCCATCATTAGGGATGTGCACATTCCTAATCCATGATTAGGATATGTCACATCCTCCAACTTTTGCAAGTTGGCTCTTAATCTTCATTAGCCACCTAACTTTCTTCTAATCATTGATCCACTAGTCTAATCAACTCTTTAGCCAACTCTCCCCATCCCCCAAGGAATTTTCAATTCTTTTTTGTCTTCCCAAGGTCTTTTTTGAGAAATTTTTAATTCCTCTCTCATCTCCCAAGGAATATTAAATTCCTTTTATCATTCCCATGCACATTAAAAATGAATTTTTAATTCTCTTAGTCAACTCTTTGATCTCAACCCTTGATCTTTCTCCCCCTTTCAATCTCCACTGTCCATTCCATCTCCTTTGGCTAAATGACTAACACTTAGCCATTTTTGCAACCCTAACCATTCTCAAGCATCCATTCTCTCAATCTCTCAAGCACACACTACCATCTTGCATCCATAGCCAAATCCACCATCCTCGCATCCAAATCAAGCAAAATCAAGTTGTTATGCTGCTGAAATCATTCTAGGAGCACACACATCAAGCTATCAACGAGGGAAAACAACTTCATCAAGACCAAACAAGGTAAAATTGGTTTTATTGTCATTTTAAGTTTGAGTTTCATCTTAAGCCCAATCTTGAGTGTTTTTGTTTTTTAGTCTCTTGCTTGATTTCTTGCATTTTAGGTAGATTAAAAACACTGCACACACATAGAACATTGCCAATGGTGTAAGATTCAAAACGTTCTAGCAATGTCATTGTGAGATTTATATATTGGGATAACTTGTCATGATTTGCTTGATAAGACCCATTAATATGCTTAATGACTAATTGGGAGTCATCACAAATATGAATGTGTTGAACACCAAAGGATAAGTTTGCACGTATTCCAACAATAATAGCTTCATATTTTGCAATGGTTTTTGTACATAGGAAGATTAGATAGTAGGATAAGGGAATTGAATTTCCTTAAGGTGGAATTAATATAACCCCTACTCTAGTGCCAGTTCAACACTTAGAACCATCAAAATATAGCCCCCATGTTTCATTATCATTTATTTTCAACACATTATCACTAGTGAATGAGTCATGATTGGGAAATGCTAATGGTGAAGGAGCGTTAGCAAAATGGTCAGTCAATGCTTGACCTTTAATTCCTTTTTGTTGCATAAATTTAAGGTCAAATTCAGTTAACAACATAACCCATTTAGCCAGATATCTTGATAAGTCTATTTTAGCAAAAATGTGTTTTAGAGGATCAAATTTTGTAACAACATTTACTTCTAAGTTTAATAAATAATCTCAATTTTTTAGTAGCAAACACAAGATCCAAACATTATTTTTCTATTGTTATGTATTGAGTTTCATAATCAATCAATGTTTGACTAATGTAGTAAACATGATGTTCTCTTCCATTCTCATCTTGTTGGGCTAATAATGTAGCCAAAGCATGGGTTGATGTTGATATGTAAAGGATGAAGCATTTTCCTTAGACAACGGGTTGCAAGATGAGAGAATTAGCTAGATATTGTTTCAAACTTTCAAAATATTTTTGATAATCTGCATTCCATCTAAATTCCAATTCCTTCTTAAGGAGTTGGGTAAAAGGAAGAGTCTGATCTGCCAATGATACAACAAATCGACAAATAGCTTGAATCTTGCCTTGTAAGCTATGCAATTGAGAAATTTTCCTAGGAGGTGGCATATTTATTATCACATCAATCTTTTTTGTTTCCACCTCAATGCCTCTACACTATAAAACCCAAAAAATTTCCACTATCCACACCAAAAACATATTTCTTTGGATTTAACCTCATATTATACTTACAAATTCTTTTAAAGATTTTTCAATGGATTTTAACTTGGTCTTGATGAGTTATAGATTTTTCCAAAATATCATCAACATAGTCTTCCAAGATATTATGTATGAAATCATGAAATATTAACATGTCATAGCTCTTTGATATGTTGCTCTCGCATTTTTCAATCCAAAAGGCATAACAAGCTGACAAAATGTTCCCCAAGGTGTAGTAAAAGTTATCTTATATTGATCTTAGGGGTTAATAAATATTTGACTATACCCTAAAAAATGATCCATGAATGATAATAAGGAATGTCCCGTGATTGAATCTACTATCATGTAAATATTAGGAAGGGGAAAATCATCTTTTAAAGATGCTTTGTTAAGATAATGAAAATTTGTACACATCCCAATACGATTATCAAGTTTTTCCATTGCTACAATGCTGGATATCCAGTGTGAATAGTCAATAGGGCGTATGAAGCACACATATAAGAGATTTTTTTTAATTTCAACCTTAACCAATAAAAATATCTTAGGATTCATCTTGTATATCTTTTGTTTTATTGGTTTAGCATTATTTTCAAGGATAATGTTGTGTGTAACTATCTTAGGATCAATAATAGACATATTTGAATAAGTCCAAGCAAAAATATCAAGAAATTCATGTAATAACATTGCATGATCTTCTTATTCATCATCATCAAGGAACTTTCCTATTTGAATCACCTTTCCTTCATTAGATGTATCCATTTTTATGTTTATAGAATCTCCCACAAGTAATGTACTTTGACTTGGAACCTCAAGAAATTATTGATTTTCATCTTGTTTAGTATCACTTGATTTGATTTCTTCTCCAAAGTATCCCTTAGTATTTAAACAATAGGTGAATCTTTTATTGTGATGGTAATTTGGTAAACACCATAAACTCCCAAAAATTATGCTAAAGAATCATCATTTTGAAAGTTTTCCATTGGCATGTCATTACTTGTGCTATCTATTAATTTAGGATGCATCAATTTGAGGGTTTAGAAGAATATTGCATGATAAAATTGATATTAAGTGAAGGCCTTTTTGTTGCTTTCATTATCTTTGAAGGGAAATATCCAAGACCTTTTGTTGTCTCTTGTATATTGGCTCTAAGTGATCTAGGAGGATCTATGAACCTTGAAAAATCAATTGTCTACAATGCTTAGGAATTCAGCACCATCATAAAGAGTTTGGAATCCTGAATCCAACACAACTTGAACGGGCTCAAAAGGAGTCTGTATGCCCAAGTTATGATCGGTCAAATTTGGGGTCAAACATGAACTAGGAGCCCGTCAGAAGGCAAAAAAAATGATCATCTCAAAATTTAGAAAAAGTGGCATCAAGACAAAGAGCTCAATGAGACGATCTCAATGACATTTGTTTCGTTGAAAACGAAGCTCGTATGATGGAGAATCGACCAATCAAAGTTCCAGGTTGACCATGTTGACTGAATGGTATGATGATGACATCAACATGCTGACTTAACAAACCGCACGCTGACATGGACCAATCGGTGGTTGACACGTGGTGTCTGTACAATGACGTCAACAATACGATTGATGACGTGGCGGCCTTTAGTGTGGACACGTGTGAGTACGGAAGCTGATATGACATATGAGGTGGACTTATCACTAGCAGTGAGTTGGAATCTAACGTGGGCCGACTGGACATCACAAGCGAATTATATTATGCCACGTGGCACATCAGTTGGGTGCCACGTGGCCACCAATCTCTCTCCTCCGTAGGTTGTTTGAGTTTGTTTATCAAATATGTAATTGGAGGGGCTTGACCTCACAACCTCCTCCCTACGATCCGGATGCCCTGCCGTTACACCCACGCATTAGGTGCTCAACTATACATGGGCAACAATTGGTTTTAATGTTTTAAAATTGGAAAATCAGTTTTAAAAATAATGGGTTGGGGGTTGATCCTCTGACCACCCCGACCCCAAAACACCTTCACATCGTTATGCTGCCGATGGAGTTTGCTATATATAAGGGCAGTGTTTTATTTAAACACTTGTAAGCCTGAAGTCTATAACTAAATAACCTCTAAATGGTTATTAGTTAGGCTTTAAAATTAAAAAAAAAAACAAATCTCCTAAACAACCAAAGCTCGAGAGTGATAAATTAAGGGCTCAAACAAATTTCAAATGATTTTTAGGGGGTTTGTTAATTATTTGTTAAAATGGGAGGATTTTTAACAACTTGGCTATGTAATTAGGAGATATGGGTGTATTTGCAAAATAATATGGTTTTAGCCCACATTAGCAAATAAATTTGTATAAAAAGGGGAGTGTTAGGAGGCATTCATCATTACTTCACTTGGAGATTTATCTCCTTTAGAGGATCCCATTCTTGGGGTGAATTATTAAGAATCCAAGTTGGGAGAGAGAGGAATTGAAGACTATGAGGAGGATTTTCTTGAAGAAGAGTAAGCCATTTGATGCAGAGTTATTCTAAGAAGATTATGAGAGAGTTGTGTAGACTTTTCTATTGCAGATTTTTATGTTGTAATTTTGCTTTGTCTATAAGCCTTTTTAGGCCTTTGTGAGTCTTTTGGGAGGCGATAGAGTCCAAATTTTTGTTACAACTTTCTGTTGCAGGTTGAAAGCTCTTCTTCTTAGAATTTGTACTAAAGCATCCAGGGCATTGTTAATAGATTGGTCACTCAGTTGAGATAGATTCGGAGAGGTAGTCCACTCGGATGACCTCCGTAATCAATCTTGTCTCCTCTTCTCTCTCTTTGTTCTGTATTATAATTCTCTCTCTTTATTGTTCTTGTTGCTCCATTATTTAATACATCTTTTCAGTTAAGCTTAAGGCATTAAGGATTTGTTCACCTTTATGCACATTCACTTTAGCAACGTTTGTCATAGATCCCTTCTACATCAAGTCACTATGGGAACTCTATTACCTTGCTCTTTCACTCCACATCCTTTTCCACTATAACCAAATTGTTTCAATAGTTGATATCCTTTTCCATAAAGAGCTTCCATTTCTTTAACAGATGGAGGTTTCTCATGATCTATCTCATCATAGGTCGATGTGTAAGTTGTATCTTCTTCTTTACTAGAAGTTGTGGATTCAAATGCTTTTGATGACTCCACTATAGATTGTGTTGATATCTTGGCTGTTTCTTTTACTTTTTTGGATGTCATTGTTGTGATTTTGTATTCGACCATAAAGGTAGGTGTGAAATTCAATGAACCTCAATCATCTTCTAACAATTTTGATACTGGCAAAAGAAACTCCTCTCTATCTTCTTCTTGCAATTTGCAAATGGAAATAAAAATTTCCATCCAATTGACAAACAAATATTTATTTGTCTTTATGTGATAAGTGAGATTTTGGAGGCTTTCACTTGATGTTTTGGAGGCTTTTACTAATAATTTAGGTAGTTGATTTACAATTAAATGACAACTAAAATTCATTTTCTGATGACTCAATAACCATTAAATGACAGCTGAAAGTTGTTTTTCAATGACTCAATAGTTTTTTGCAGGAACGAGACTTGTTTTAGGCTTAAATCTCACACTATATGTAGCCTATCAACTAAAAATATAATCAGTGTAAATACTAGCACTTGCATCTAAAGGAGGTTCAAGGATTACACGAGTAGAAAACTATACGTATGTTAATATGTTAAAGAGTATGTGTTTGTGCATGGGTATGTATGGATGCCATGTGCTGCAAATTCTAGTTGTATGTGGTTGGATTAAACAATTTATAATAAGTGCTAAATAATGGAATAAAATACACTTAGACAAATTTAAATTTTTTCCTTAAAGAAATTCAATATTATCTAATTTTGAAACATTTTCATACAAATTTAAAACGTAAAGCAATGCAAATGAAAAAAAGAAAGCTTCCATCAAATTGACAAAAAATATTGCAATGGAAATAGAATGTTCCCATCCAATTGGAAAATCAATATTTATTTAGATTTTACGTGATAAGTGAGATTTTGGAGGCTTTCACCTAATACTCTGGAGGCCTTTACCATTAAATGACAACTGGTTTACCATTAAACAGCTAAAACTTGTTTTCGGATTATTCAAGAGTGGTTTGTAGGCGTGAGGCTTGTTTCAGGCTCAAATCTCACACTATATGTAGCCTATTGACTAAAAATAAAATAGTTTGCAATATAAACAATCTAAATAAAATAAAACAATAAATTTGTCCATTATATATGTAGTAAATAAAACACCTAAAATAAAATAAAGTACTCTTGAAATATTTATAATAGTATTTAATAAAAACAATAAATAAAAGTAAAAATTAAATATAAAATTAAAATCATTTTTGAAATAAAAATAAAGTCAATAATATATTATAATAAAATACTTCTTTAAATACGGTTATAATTTATATGTTCAAATGACATAAAATAATTCTTAAATGTAAAAATAATTACAAACTAGAACACCTCTCAACGTCCATGGACAAATAAATAGTGGATATATTAGAAACAAAAGCCAACAGTTCCAACAGTGGATATCATGATATTCCGCGTATTTGGCGACATTGCATGGAAATAATACGTTCAAACCAGCTTAAAAAGCCTCTACAGAGTCTGTCCAGAAAAAATAACACTATGTTCAATAATCCTTGGTATTAAGCTGAAGCAGATTGCTTATTTGTGCTTAACATGAAGCTTATTCTGCAATGGAAATATTAAAGAAAGCAAAGGAGGAGTTCAACTGTTTAAAGCCAGAGCTATTTCTGATATAGATGATGGGAAAGGCGAGGCTTGATCATAACTTCCAAAGGCACTGCCCTTGGCATTGTCAAACCAATCCCTTCATTCATGTCAACCACTCTTCCATCTGGAACAAACCAATCAAAGCCATGCAACAAACTTGCGAGAGTTGTTTGCACCATACACATTGCCAATCAAACTCATTCTCTGTAATTTGGATGTTCTCTATCTCTCTCTCCTTCTCCATAAAACGTTCTGGTTGAAAATCCAACGGTTTATTCCACACTTTTGGGTCCATATGAATTGCCCATGCATATACCATCAGCATTGTTCCTACAGGAATATGATAGCCTCCCACTGTGCAAGCCTCTATAGATTTGTGTGGAATCAGCAAAGGCCCTGGTGGATAAAGACGCAGAGTCTCTTTCACTATTGCTTGCAGGTATGTTAACTGGGGTATATCTGACTCCTCCACCAGTCTCTTCCGTCCAACTTTAGAATCAAGTTCCTCCTGTGCCTTCCTCATTACATGGGGATGTTGCAATAACAATGACAATGCCCACTCCAGGGCACCTGAAGATGTATCAGAGCCTGCACTAAACATAACCTGCAAAGCTATAAATATTAATAACAAGAAAAAGAGATATAATCAAAACTTGCAAAAAGCTATCTTGCTTGCATTATATTGACCAGTCAAGTGATCTGGGCAGGGATGTCCTGAAAAACGATGTGTTTGTGCACGCTCTGCCAAACTGTTATCAAGATTCAAGGGTTCTCAGACACTCACTTCTTAACACTGGATGGATGGCTTGAAGAATTCAAAGGCCTTTAGGACATTTATGTCTTGATCCAAGACGGGCCTTGCAGGGATAAGGGCATTTATACCTTGGTCCAACGGAGGGCTTTGTGCTAGCTGATACCAGGTTGTCTCTCAACCCCTCCTCTAAACCAATAGGTCTATGAAACAACTATTTTTCATAGTTAAATTTCAAATCTCATAGCAAAGTTGGCAAGTTAGTATTTGGGACACAATTCCAGTAAGATGATCCCTCCCCTTAATATTACCCATCTTTTATTTAGACCAATACTTACTATGAAGCATATTGATGATGGTAAGAAACAGGATTGCAGAGGTTTTACCTCAAGAAATGTATTTACGTATAAATATTTGTGAAATTTATCACATTAGAAGATATTCATCAATCATTCACATTGCTACTGGTTCCAACATCATACTTGACATTATCTCTGCAAGCCAAAGGGCTAGTAGATAAGCCAAAAACTTGGTAAATAAATAAAAAATTAATGGCAGGTTTTTATGCAGTTGTTTAGTTTATTTTGGTTAGTAGTGGCTGCTGAATTTATTTAAGAATTATTTGAGAAAAAATTTTATGGAGCCATGTGACATTTTTGTTAACAAGCAGTTGCTCCTTATTTCCAGCCCCCCTCTTTTTCACAGCTTATTTTCAACTCTTAAACAATAACTACTCCTTTAAAATAGAAAAAGATTATAAATTATCCTTTTCCAATAATTAAAATTTGTATGGAAATACTCCAACGGTTCAAATTTAAGCAAAAAATACACTTAAACAGTCACATAAAGACATGGGATAAGCATTCAAGAATTTGGTGATGGTTAAAAATGGCCGATTCATATTTCAATGAATGGTTGAGTTATTTTTGGGGATTTCTCTCCTATTTAAGTATCTTTTGGGTTCTATGGCTTGCTTCTTTATTGCTGCTGATCTATTTTCTCTTCGGGCTGGTTTCTTTTAACTGTCTTCTATATCTTCCATGCAAAACATAATTGGTGTTATGTGCATGGTTCTACATCAGCAGTTAATGACCATATTGGAAGGCAAGAAATATGAAACACAAGCTTCATGTGACATTTTTGCAACTAGGCTGTCATGTTCATTAGGATGGTAAATAATTAATCAGATGTCATTAGAGGAAATTTCTATGAGTCCTAATATGGCATCCAGGCAAATTCACCGCCAACAATTTACTGTCAATAAATTCACCTTCAATAATTCATCGTCATGACAAATTCATCTCGTGGAAAATTCACCGCCAACAAGATGATGTGAATTGCTGGTGGTGAATTTATCAACTGTTGGAAGTGAATTTGTTGATGGTGAATTGTTAGTAGTGAATTTTCCTAGAGCCATCCTAATATAAATCAAATAATTGAATCTCCAGGCTGTCCTAAGAATGTTGTTGTAAACCAAAAATGTCAAAAACTAGCAAAGTAAGAACACTTACAATAGCAGTTGCTTTAATAAATGCATCTTTGTCAAGAATTGCTTCACCATTCTTCTCTGCCTATGGGATCAGCACATCAACAAGGTCCTCCATCTCTCCCCCATCTTTAAATCCTTTCTTCGTGTGCTTCTCGACAATTCTCTCAAGATAGAAGCTTAATTTCTTTTGTACCTTCCTCATAGCCTTCTCATATCCTTGCAAATCAAACCACTTCAACCAGGGAATATAATCCCCAATATCAATTACTCCATGAAGCATAAAGGATTCTTTGATCAGGTGGGTAATTAAATCTACCGAAATCCCTGAATCCTCTCTAAAGTACTTCTCATATATAATCATAGTGATCTGAATTTTGAAAGTCAATCTGGACAAAACACTTCTAATGTTAACAATGCTCTGCAACTGTGTCCGCTGCAACAAAGAATTTACTGTTGCATAAATTTCTTGCCTTTTCTTGGTTTTGAAAGCTTTGATTCTTTTGGAAGACAGAAGCTCAAGTACACATATTTTTGTAGCATTTCACCAATAGGGGCCATAAGGAGCCCAACCCAGCATATAATAATTGTAAGGGGCTTAAAGTGAATAGTGCACTGGACCCAATCCAAGTGCGGTGCAACATGGTTGTACCCTTGGTGATGCAAGTTAGGCGCAGTGCATGTGTCAATGTGTGAGCCAAGGAAAGTCACAGGGGTGGTGCAAGTTAGACACAAGGAGTCTATTGGACATAGAGTCTAGGACTCATCCCTGGGCATACCGAGTTGAGGAGCCACACAACGAACTGTTGGGCATTTTCTAAGCCATGAGGCATGATCCAAGTCCATAGTCTATGTGAGTTAGCTGAGTTGTATTGGAAGCTAGGTGCTTAGCGTTAGTGTTGCAAAATGTACTGAGGCGAGTTGGGGCAGCATGGTTCTAACAAGATGGTCGAGTTACTTAAGCTAGCATGGGCAGAAGGTAGTATGGAGCATGAAAGAGTGCCATGTCATGCCAAGTCATGGCGAGTTAAGTTTAGGTAGGTTCTACTAGAGTGGTGCAACTCTACAAGGTGAGTTGGAATCGTCCAAGAGTTAGTCAGAACAAGGTTTGCAAAGGTCATGCCAAGCCATGACGAAAGAGTTAGTCAAACTAGAGAAAGAGTATGCAAAGTAAAAGTTCCTATGGGTTGTTTGTCATGAGAAAGGTTAGAAATGGGGGTGTTAGCCTGAAGTCCGGTGTCATCCTACCGTGGTGTGGGATTCATACAAATAGCTTATATGGTGAGGTATGATCATTCGAAAGAAGGAGCACCATAGGGATGCAGTCAAGTTGCACCGAGAGTTCACGACAAGATACCAAATGGAAAGGGTATCTTGTGCTCTTCCTTCTAGGAGTGAAATAGAAGTAGCTCCCCCCTCAAGTCAATCAAGTGACCCAGGTGTCCATTATGGTTATTAGGGACAAGGAAAGATCTCATTCTGCCCTAGCCATGATGAGAGAGGTTGTGTGGTGAACTCAACGTCCCGAACCCTGTGAAAGCCATTAATAGGGCCAACATGAGATAGCTATAAGGTGTGCTACTGAAGGGAGCTGGATGTTGGAACTCATCCCAAGTAACGGGGTAAAGTCAGATGCAAGGTTGGGTGAGCTATGGATCCGAGTCAGCAACAGTAAGTCTGAGATGGCCAAGATTCTAGCAGTGTCGAGTAAGTCTGGAACTTATGTTGGGGTTTTCAGGAAGGCGATCTCATATGAGCACGGGGACACAAGAGAAAAGGCTAGTTCTTAGCATTAGGTGAGCAAATTCAAGGAGCCACACAGGGTGCACTCCCTGCAAGAAGAGCTGGGCCATGTCGTGCAGGGAAAACATGGGCACCATGAGTGTTATCGAGTGTTGGTGTAAGCTTGGGGAAGATCCCAGTCCTTTGCAGTAGGACCAAGTGGGGAACTCAAGGGCCGGACTCATCCATATGGTGCACAACTAGAGCAAGGATGGATGCCAGCAAGGTTGTTGGTCACCCGGGAATGGGATAGCAAGGAAGGGATTTAGAATATCCAGATTGGTATCATTGGTGCAAGATCTCTTAAGGGTTGCATGATGCAACGAAATGCTATTTGAAAGGTGGAACCGAGCCAGACTTGGGAAGCAGTTGAGTAGGTATCGGGCAAGATCAAGGTACACAATCCTTGAAGTTATTAGACCGAGTGAGTCAAGGATCTCAGGCTCAATGCAGTAACAAGGAATTCAAGTCCTCAAAGGAGCTAAAAGGGACTCATTGTGAGTTTTTCGTTGGATCCAAGAGCGCTTAGAAAGTCAGTCTATGTGAAGAGTGAACTCAGAGTTCAAGGTGGTCGGGTTTAGTAACTAGTTGTCTTATGGGAGACACAAAGGATGAAGAGCTCGGTGGCATCGCCAAGTCTGCATAGGTTGCAACTGTCGTTCAGGAAAGTGAACAAAGTTAGACATGGTCGGACCATGCAAGAAAAAGAGCTCATAGTATCTCGTAGGTGCATAATTCCGCGATGCACTTGTAGAAGTCGGGTGCCTTCAAGATGGAGGACTCGCAAGCAAAGAGACATAATCTAAAAACTTGAAAGGGATTGTCCACATGGGAGTCATGAGTATAGTTGAGCAGTACCGCACGAGGTTGACCTCTCAAAGGAGAAAAGGTGCATTTGATCCGTGCACTGGTCTAGCCTCGTGACAGTTGCTATCAGAGAAAATTAAGTTGCTCTCTTCTAAAGTCTTGAGTCAATATTGGAAGTGTGTTGAGTCTGGGTACTATCGGAGCATGAGGCAGGTTCCCTCCTTCTAAGCCAAACAATGTTAGCTAGGTATGAGTTGAGTAAGGAATGGCTTCATCAGAGACTAAGAAAGAGTCAGGCTAGGGTACATTCAGCAGTGGTGTCAAAGTCATGGACCCAATGTGGTTTCGAAGAGAAGGTTTGCATATGGAGTGACAAGGGAGTACCGAGATGGGTCTCATTCCAGTAGTGCAGTCAAGTGTGTGATCAAATTGTGCGGGCCATCAAGGCATGGTCCAAAGTTAGTCACTACGAGGCAAGGCAGTGCATGGCATCCAACTGAGGTGCAAGGCTGATCTAAATGAAGGGATTAGGATTCAAAAGCAATTTGTGGCTCAGTTTCAGTGCAACATAGGTTTGAATCAAGTTTGGGCATTTGTGTATCTCTTAGATGTTGTATGGGCTTCGGTCCTTTGAGATGTCAAAAGAGGAATATGGGGCCTCTTTCAATGCACGGGAGGGGGCAATGATGGATTCACGCCCTGGAGTTGTGCAGAACTCCTGCGGCAAACAAACAAAGGAGATTTGGTTAGTGTGTTGCTAAAGTGGAGTGTATGAAGGAAATATTGCATGCTAAAGTTCTTAGTAGCAAAAAAAATGCTGAAAAATCATAGTTTATGAAAAATTTGAGTGAAAGATGCTCCAAAAAGTTGATCTTTGTCCCTTCCTCTCTGAAACTGCGCGTTTGTCACCTACAAAGCCTACAAAAAGAATGTAGTGTCCATTGGAATGCAAAAAAGGGGCCATATGGGGTTTTCCTATGGCCCACAAATCGGATATCCAAACAAATCCGATATCTGATATGTAGAACTTTGAAAATAAAGCAATTTTTTAATGCTCCCCAACAACACAATTTTAGTGTTTCAAATCAAATATCTGATTCAAATCAGATATTTGATTCAAATCGGATATCCAATTTGTGCATGCATAACTTTACAATAATTAGGTGGAGGTTGGGTAAGAGAGAGAGAGTGA